>JANTQJ010000520.1:0-14231 GCA_032989685.1 Arthroderma sp. PD_2
AGCGGGCAATTACCATGGCTTCGTCTGCTGGCCCCTCGCGGGCCAAAGCATCGAACGATCCGCAGAGTCTGGCGATGAAGCTGTACGATCAGTGTCTCTCCAGCTTCCCGTTAGACCATCTCTTCTACCAGCAGGACCTGCTCGGGCTGGGAGTCATACCGAACGAGGACCTCGCCTTGCTCCTGAGATGCACCCAAATTCTAGTCGACCAGAGCTTGCTCCGTCTCCTACAGGCGAAAGATGACCGTCTTGCTTGGAAGATCATTGCGCAGTCGGATGCTGAAAAGTGAGTGTGCTCTTTCTTCCTCTCCATGCGACCAATCTGATACTCATCATGTCTGTTTCAATAGGCTGCAAAACCTCAACGGGGAGGAACGTCTCGTGTACAATGTAATCCATTCGACCGGCCGGAACGGTATCTGGACCAAAATTATCAAGACACGAACAAACTTGCACCAGACGATCATGAACCGATGCCTGAAATCCCTCGAAGCAAAGAGTTATGTCAAATCTGTACGAAACGTCAAGTACCCTTCGCGGAAGATATACATGCTATCAGGTCTACAGCCGAGCGAGGAAATCACCGGAGGAGCATGGTTCACAGATGGCGTGTTGGATGCGGACTTCATTCGTGGCCTGAGTGGCTGGATTGAACACTGGGTCAGCGCAAGGAGCTGGTGTGCTCCCGGAAGCGAAGACCAGCCAAAGGGCAAGAAGCGCAAGGCTCAGGCCGACGACTCGGAAACACAATATATACCATACCTCCCATCATATCAGGGCCATCCAACCACAGCCGATATCACGAAAGCTATCAATGGCTCTGGGCTTACCCCTGTCACGATGGACGAGGGTAGTATCTCTCAGCTGTTGCAGATGCTCTGCTACGATGGAAGACTAGTTTCTCTTCGAGATGGAGCTGCATACAGAAGTGTCAAGAAGCCGAATCAGATATCTCTTCAGCGTGACCTAGGCCTCCAGGGACCTGGAGAAGCAACTACCAAGGAAGGGCCCTCCCTCGGACCAAACGGAATGACGGAAGTGCCTTGTGGACAGTGTCCTGTCTTTTCCCTCTGTCGTCCAGGAGGCCCTGTCAGCGCCGAGAACTGCGAGTACTTCGACGAGTGGCTTAAGAACTCTGCATTATCCTTTTAAACCCTCAAAACGACCATATCATCTAAACCCTCAACCGAATCATCTACGGTATATTCTTCTACATCTTGATACACCCATTGACCTCTATTTTCGATATCTTCTTTACCATCACCTCCTCCGCTGCTACCATATTCTCCCAGGTCTATCCTCCCATGTTTCGAGGCAAGCGACACAGTATAAAAAGCGTTTCAATAGCCGCATAAGAAAAGCAACCGGTACACATTTACTTTATACCCCCCACAAATGAAAGAGGGTAACAAATGCCCCTTTTCCGTTGTACCATACCAAATCTAGAGAGCATAGCGATGGAGTTAGTGTTTGTTTTTGGCCTTTACAATGTTGAATGAATCTACAAAACGAAAAAGCGCATCTTGTGAATTTTATTGGGGCGGCATTTGTTTATCTGTATTTATTCTATTGAATCTAAGCTTGCATTTGGAAATATCAGGTGTCCATACCCTTCTAGTTATATAGGAGGCGAGTTATAAGCCCCAGTCAAGAGTAGATATCAGGCCAAGTTCCAGGTCATATCACATTAATCATTAAAAATAGGTACTACTGTACATGAGGATATAGTTCCTTCCAAGACGCGGTAAGAATACAGCAATTTCACTTGCCCAAATTCTTGCGACACTCGTCACAATACCAAGTTCCCAATGGTTCCCTCGTAAGTCCAACACACTTCCAATGAAACCACTCATAAGGGCAGTTATCGTTATCACAGGCAACCATGTCTCCATGGCTCACACTACGACAAGTACAATACGTCTTTGTATCTTCGCCGCCCTCGTCATCGTCATCGTCATCCGCATCCTCTTGTGAGGATCGTGCCATCTGCCGTCGAGATCCATGGACGTTTTCCGAGTCAGATATGTCAGCGCTGCTGAGCATAGATTCATCCTCTTCTTCATCCGCAACACCAGCAGCGGGCGATCGAGACTTCTTCCGTGAACCTCCATTGCCAGATATAGGTTTCAGACGGTTGCCGCTTGATGATCGCTTGGTTGACTTTCCAGGTGCATTATGCGCTTTTATCTTGCGCACTTGTTGATGTGGCGCTACTTTTTTAGTAGTAGGTTTCTTCACTCCCGTCGTCGAACGGGGACCAGCGCTACCAGCCCGTGATACCCCCGGTGTTCCAGCCTTGGGTGTACCTGGGCCAGTAGATGACTGGCGTAGATTCGATGGTGCAACAGGTAGCGTATTGATGGATGTATTTAGGCGACGCCGTTTACTATCCGCTGCCCCTGCCGATGACTCACGACGTTGCTGGTGCAGGGCTGTGGCCGCTGGTGAGGCTGGAGCTGAGTTCCGAGCGGTAGCTTGGATACCAGCTCCAGGACCAACTGATGCACGAGAGGCGACATTATTCAGTCGTTGGGCGATGTTAAATTGTAGATTCGCGTTTCCCGACGTGGGATTTAACGGCGAGGAGTAGGATGCTTCATTGGTGGCGGTGTCGGGAAATATAGCCTTGGGAGGCTCGCGATATAAATCTTTGTTCTGAAAGAGAGATGGAATCGGGGGGTCGTTTGAAAGGATGCCGTCATTTTGAAGCTCCCGGATTTTCACGTCAAGTCTCTTGATATGTCGATCGAGGAGAATGCTTGCTTTATCGCTCAGGATAACTTTCTCATCCTGAAGTATCTGGCACCGGTCCATGTTTTGGATGATAGTTTTGCTATAGGCTTCCTCTTTTGGATTTAATGCATGGCTCCCATTTATCTTGATAAACTTCTGTAGGCTTCCATCCCTCGAGTTGATTACGGCGCGACATTCTTGTATGATTTTATCTTTGGCCTGGATCTCTTCCATCAGATGGTTAATCTCTGCAGGTAAGTTCGCCACTATATAACAAATAACATGGTCAGTCACAGCATCACTGGACAGAATTATGGTAGACTCACCATTGTGAACAAACTGCTCCAGAACAGAGGAGCAGTCCTCTGCATGCGCCATGCCCAGTAACACGTGTCTTTGGTCTGTCTATATACCTAGCGTGTATGTGGGAGGGGGAGGAAGGGAGAAGAGTGTAGTAGTCTTATTGATAGGTAAACAAACAAAGAGAAGAGTTGCCAGCGCAAACAAAACTGGTTAAGAAACCACGGCGTATTCAATATTCTTGTTGAGCTTGCCAAAAAGTTGCCTTATTGAGAAACTTCTTGATGACTAAGAGAGTAAGTCACCTGACATTAAGTCTTGGCGTTCCTTGCACTGACCATATTACCACTTTGGGACTAGCGCACATCAAAGCCCCACTATTAAGCCGCACTAGTCCCGATCGAGGTCTCGAACTTCGCACTCTCTGATTGGCTGTTGGTTTTGATGGGCTTTTTTGCCCAAGTTGATCCGCAAATTCCCCAAGCTTCCACTCCTTCCTCCCTCTCATCGCCAAAGGACGAAATTCGCAAACACGCAGAACAGACAGCCCACGGCACCTGGAGATATAGTAACTATTGGAGCTGGGTACAGCTGTCTTATGGATAGAAGAGCAACAGGCGCCCGCACTTGACCATGGGCAGATCGGCCATCGTCCAGGAATATGGCCCACCGCCTCTGGCCAACACCACCATCACTTTCGATCGCAAGACCACCGATGAAGTAGCCCACGATGTTATCAAGCGGCCAAAGGGGTACAGGGTGTCGTGGCACGCTAATGCTACCGTCGAACCCCATCATTTCGGCCAGTCGCACCCCATGAAGCCGTGGCGTCTAACGCTCACCAAACAGCTTGTCATGGCCTACGGGATGCACCATGCCATGGATCTCTACGTCGCCCGCGCAGCGACATACGACGAAATGGCCGAATTTCACAGCACGGATTACCTCGATTTCCTTAGTCAAGTTATTCCGCCTGATATGGACAGCGCAACCCAGCAGGACCAGCTGGCCGGGTTCAACTTTGGCGACGACTGTCCGATCTTTGACGGCCTATACGACTACTGCGCCCTCTACTCGGGTGGAACCGTCGATGCCGCTCGAAAACTATGCAACAATCAGTCTGAGATTGCTATTAACTGGTCTGGTGGACTTCATCATGCCAAGAAGACCGAGGCAAGCGGGTTCTGCTACATTAATGATATCGTACTGGGAATCCTCCAGCTTCTCAGGCACCATCCAAGGGTCATGTATATCGATATCGACGTCCATCATGGAGACGGGGTAGAGCAAGCTTTCTGGTCAACAGATCGAGTCCTCACCGTCTCCTTCCATAAGTACGATAAGGATAATTTCTTCCCGGGTACTGGCCCGCTTGATAGCACCGGGCCAACACACCCACTCAACCCTGGCGCTCACCACTCTCTAAACGTGCCACTAAACGACGGAGTCGAAGATAATGATTACGTCAATCTATTCAAAGCCATAATCGGGCCATGCATAAACACATATCAACCTGGCGCAATAGTCCTACAGTGCGGTGCCGACAGCCTTGGCTGTGATAGATTAGGTTGTTTCAACCTCAACATTCGTGCACACGGTGCATGCGTCGCATTTACCAAGTCATTCGGGCTACCCACTCTCGTCGTTGGTGGAGGCGGATACACACCCCGCAACGTCTCTCGACTATGGGCATATGAGACCGCTATATGTGTAGGAGCTGAAGACCAACTGGACCCAAAGCTACCCGAAACGCTCCCCTTCCGCAGTCACTTCCAGCCCGACTGCTCTCTTTTTCCACCGCTATCCGATCTACGAAGGGTTGAGAATAAGAATACGAAGCCCTATCTAGATTCTCTCGTCGAAGGAATATTAGAACAGCTCCGTTATCTTAAAGGTGCGCCGAGTGTTCAGATGAGTGTTATTCCGCCTGATATATTAGGCATTCGGGAAGAAGTCGAGAGAGAGATAGAAGAAGAGAACCAGATGAATGAAGAGGAGAATGAAGATCGGGGAATAAATGGGACGTCCAGTCGGCGAAGAGACGCGGAGCGAGGAATTGCAGTCGCGGGTGAGCTTTATGCTTGATATATCCGCTCTTACAGGCCAATATCAGCTTTCTCATCTGATCTTGTTTCGATTTTCTTCCTACTGTACAAATTATCCTCGCTGGCCTTGGAGTTTGGTTGTCTATGTTATGTGTTACTAGCGAAAGGGATTATTACTATTGGTGCGGCGCCATGTCCATGTTTTACG
The DNA here is from genome assembly GCA_032989685.1 of Arthroderma sp. PD_2. Classification (NCBI taxonomy): domain Eukaryota; kingdom Fungi; phylum Ascomycota; class Eurotiomycetes; order Onygenales; family Arthrodermataceae; genus Arthroderma; species Arthroderma sp. PD_2. Next base: position 5,287 of record JANTQJ010000520.1, read on the forward strand.
GCAAATTTGGATACCCCATATACTTCAACCTGGCTATGGATTAGCAAGATTACTCAATAATTTTATAGGATTGGTTTTAGGCACCCTACCCATTTTTAAATTATATAAAGAAGCTACGCTTAATTAGACCGGATTTTTTGGTTATAAGGTGTTGTTTCTTTAGCTAAGTAGAAAAGTGATGTGTACTTGGAGATAGATAACCGTTCTTTTTCAAACATAGATAACAATTGCACATAGTACTCCAATGATTCGAGGAAGGGCTATACCTTTTTATCCTAATTACCAACAGGTAGCTGTTCAGGTTGCCAACGCAGTCCTAATTTCAACGATTTAGGCATTAATACATAGCTTGTTGATAGCTTCTTCGATTCCATCAGCACTGATCACACGAACTCCATGAGTAGCCATATCCACCTTCGCTTCCTCCCAACCTTTGCCAGGATCAACACTCTTCGTAGCCTCGTCAATAACGTAGCTCTTGAATCCGCGGTCAGCAGCGTCAATAGCTGTACACTTGACGCAATAGTCTCCCGCAAGCCCAACAACAAACACATCCGAAACCTGATGCTCATTCAGCATCTCTTCAAGATCACGATTAGCACCTCCCGTCTCCACGCAGTTCTGGTTCCCAAACGCATCCGCGAAAGCCGAGTACATCTCCACCCGTTCATCCATCCCCTTTCTAACAATAGCATCCAGTTTATCGGATTCTATTTCAGAGATGAACCCTGCTCCCTTCGTGCCCTGTACGCAATGTGGCGGCCACAGCTGCTGAAGTTTAGTTTCTGCCTCTTTCCCGGGGGCAGGATTTTTCATATCAATAGTTGAAATGAATGGTTGATTAGATGGTGCTGGATGGTTCGTGGCGAAGGAGACATGGCTGGCTGGATGGAAATCCTGGGTTGCTATCTTGATCACGAAGCCTGATAGAGACAAGAGCTTGTTGATCAATGGGGCGATTGACCGGCCGTTTTGGATAGCAAGGGAACCATCCTATTCATTCCATGGCGGGGGTATACATCTTAGCAGGGTGCTTTAACTATCATGATTTTGAACGGATAGAGTCTGGGACACACCGGTGGGCAGAAGTCCTCCTGCATATCCACCACGATAAGAGCTGGCCTAAATTCCGTGGTAGACTCCATATTGATTGATATCAAAATAATACGTTGAACCGAAGCCCTTTGGTAGTCCTTGCGGCGCTTGTTTCTTGATCTAAGAGTTATGAGCCCGGTTAACTGTAACAATAGCTGAAGGCTCCAGGTGACCCAATCAAGCAGAAGATATTGCTCCTAAGCCTTGTTGAATCGGTCTGTCAAAATTATTAGCAAATTATTTAACAGTGTGGAGAACTCGATATCATTTGATAATGGCAGTTTGACCAAAGGCATACACACAGTCTATACACACATACCAACAGTGGTCAAGACGACGAAAGAATCGACAAGATGACATACAATTAAGCTAGCAGAGACTTTACATGAGTTCCTTGAAGCAGTTAAACTTGAGAAATCGATCGAGATCAACTACTAAATAATTAACAAAATAGAGCAAGAATCTACTATTACGTAGTGAGATTTCGCCACTTAGAACCATCAACTAGGCTCCCAGGTCACTTGGATATGCGAGCTGAACCAAATTCTTTATACAAACTGCTATGCCCTCTATAAATAGTCTAGGATTTTGAAGATCGAGCTTGATGACAATCTTTTACCCAGCTTAACAAATAACATAAGCCTCAGCTAGTTACGAGGTGAGTAACTGGGGCGTATAAATATTTTATGAGGTGGCAACTTTAATCTCTACAGAATCACTGCCACCATTTAAGAACAATATATTTTCAAAACCGTTGATTCATTTACCTTTGCATTGGATCTGTTATAGAAATATAGATTTTACCACAATTGGGCAGCGTCAGTGACAACATGACGAAGGACACAGAGGTGACACCTGGGCATGTCGAATCGGAAAGGCTTCCGTACTGGCTTGTCAACGTACCCCGAGATCGATGGCCGCCGGAATGTCCTGGATTTCTCTGCAATTTGCCAGCCAAATCAATTAAAGCCCTCTCGACGCCTGACGATGAATATGTTCGACAGGATTGGGAGCTGGTGCAACAAATCATAGGTTTGGCTCCTAGTTCCTTATTTTATTACAGCTATCTATATATTCAGAGCCTATACTGATATTCGACATAGCCTCAAACCGAATTGATCTATTTCAGCGTCTACCCTCTGACCTGAGAAGATATCTTGAGTATACATCTCAGATTGTGTCCAAATATGGCTCGGTCATGAATTTTGTCGTCCGCGAGCGACTCCATTGGGAGGATGCTATGACACCCAGGGGCCTACGGCCATTTGAGAATCCCGGTTCGTACTCTGTTTCCTTTTTCTTCCTTGTCCCGCCTCCAGCCGTCTGTTTTATACGATTTAAGCTCTATCCCGCTTCTGGGCAATACCTCCTTACTGGTAGTATAAAGGGCCTAAGCTGTCTATTTCTAGCCATTTTATGTACTACAGATGTGTTGGCACGTTGGTCAAGCATATGGCTTAGCACTAACATACATGCTATGGCATGGATATCTAGAGGACCACAAGATTCTGTATAACGACTGGCCATATGGGGTAGAAAAGGGTATCATCCACCTGGTGGTGTGGACGAAATTTACGTTTGAGGATGATCCGATAGCAGATGATCTCACGCCTCGCGCGCGAAAAGAAATCGATGACTTTGTGGGTTCAGTATTCCGGACCAGGGTTCCTGCAGAGAGGGTATGTATAGATTGGAGGAAGCCGAGGGGAGGGGGGGGGGCAATCCAAGATTCCCGCCGATAGATGTCCAAGTTGAACTAACAAAAAACCCTCGAGCAGGTGATTTGGTTTCGGAACTGGAAATCCTTGAAATCAGTTCATGCCGTCGAGCATTTCCATGTTATGCTGTACCAGCCTGATATGGAATTTGTTCGTGAGGTCACAAATGGAGACGTTCCGTTGATTGACAAGGATTCAATTGGTGCAAGTGCATGAGGGCTGGCTGACCGGGGGATCTCCATGATCTTCTTATCATTCTTTCTTTCTCGGTTCCTTGTTCGAGTCCTGAGATGATGTGCACATGAAATAGATCAGTTGTTAATACTAGATTGTCAGCTCTTTTCCAAGCGTTCTCGCCTGTTGATCATTAGAAAGGATAGAGCAATATATAGAAGCATAACCTGCTCCTTTTCACCTGGAAAAACAGCATAACCCATTACTATTGGATCCCCTCAAGAGATAGCACTTAGAGAAGAAGATATCTACAAGCCTGCGTCATTAAGCCATACCCTTGCAGAACAATCCTAGTTCCATGCAAGCATGGCGAAAAAAGAAAAGCAAAAACGAAAAAAAAGCCCCGCGATATTCACTTGTACCGCCCATCAAGTCGACCAAATGCAGGATTGAAGAGTAGAAGAAGAAGCAAATAAAAGAGGGCAAGAAAGGATGTTATAAAGAAGCAATTCACATGAGTTGCGAGGGCGAACATGGCCATCTCTCGCATGACCAGTTTATAAATCCGTTTTCCACGATATCTCAAGGCCGGAAGAACCTGGCATCCAAGTACCTTTTATATGGAGATTAGGCACCAAAAAAACCCCTCACCCAAGTACCTTTTTTTTTCTTAACCCGTTGAGCTTTCTCAACGTCACCGACTCGTTCAAACCTCCTCTTCAAGCCTATATAAAGTCCCGGCCGTCCAGGGTTCATTCACCAGCTCAGGGGACAAAAGCCTTGCATAGCTTCCAGTATTCATATCTAGCCATCGAGAGTCCTGCTCCTTTCTTCTCTCTCTTGTTCTTTTTTATTCATATCTCGCCGTCGGAAAGTGACCTGTTTCTTGCGGGTATCTCCACCGTATCCCAGCTTCCAAGACGCTGCCTCGTCTGCCTATCTTCGAAGCGAACATTATTTAAATCCATACAAGTGTGAATTTACAGAGTCACCAGATAGACACTCGTTCAAAGAGCTTCCGAGTTTCGATTCAGCATAGTATCTCGGCATTAACCCGCTTCCCTCCTCATCCGGCTGTTTCTCAGTGATCTGAGCCATACGCTTTGATGCCTTAATCGATTTGTCTCCGGAGCGAAACCCGTTGAAAGAACACAGAGAATTAGAGAGCTGTCCAGAGAGAGAGCTTACTCCTATATAACCAGCCGATCCCGTCGAGTCCGGAGAGAGTCCCAAGGCTAGCCACAGTACTTCTTAACGATGTTGCCTAAGCTGCCAATCCCAGGGATCAGTTCGCATGGCCATTCACCCTCCAACTCAGTGTCACATCGCCGAACCCCGACGAATAACAGTACGTCATGATATATTTTACAAGTTGCACCGAGCTCCTCTCCTTCCCGCGCCCTCATACCATCCTATCCCGCTATTCCGAGTTAGAACGGCTCGATTCTACTTGTATGACTATACACTAATGATGGACTCTCCTCGTCCGTTGGAAATAGGCAGCCGCTCGTCCATAGATGAATCGAGCAGGCCTTCCACCCCGGGAGGGGAAGACGAGATCGTGGAACCGGACCAGGGAAACAGTGAGTTTGCTCGAAGCTCTACCCGCAACCATCTTGGAAGCCGAGCTCTCGCCTTTCGATAAACAATACTAATATACTGTGCTCCGGCCGTTGACAGTACTCTATCATATCATCTCTCAGTTACGACCTGGGGCTGATCTGAGCCGAGTCGTGTTACCTACGTTCCTCCTGGAACCACGATCAATGTTGGAAAGAATTACCAAGTATGCTGGACACCTCCTCCTAGAGGGTATGAGAGACGAATTACTGACCTCGTTTGCACAACCTGTTAGTTTCATGGCCCACCCAGAAACGTTATTGCCGATGCCTGAGATCGATGATCCGTTACAGCGATTTGTTTCCGTGGTCAAGTTTTACCTCAGTGGATGGCATATCAAACCACCGTATGTCTTGGGCAGCTCCGCCATATAACGATGGTATATATTCTGACTAATGCGGGAATATAGAGGCGTCAAAAAACCACTTAATCCTATCCTGGGTGAAACTTTTACAGGCTACTGGGATTATCCGGATGGCACTCGGGGTTATTATATTGCAGAGCAGACATCACACCATCCTCCAAAATCCAGCTACTTCTTTATGGCGCCAGAGCATAATATCAGAATAGATGGTACTTTGAAACCCAGAAGTAGATTCTTGGGCAATTCTGCAGCCAGTATGATGGAGGGAATATCATACATGGAGTTCCTGAATCGAGGAAAGGTGAAGGGACATGGTGAAAGATAGTAAGGAATCTCATGTCAGGAGCTTTACGAAAATGGATATTAATACCATCTTCTAGCATCATTACACAGCCAAATATGTACGCTCGCGGAATTCTGTTCGGAAAAATGAAGTATGAACTAGGAGACCACAGCTACGTGAAATGCCCCGAAAACCATTTCGTTGCCGATCTTGAGTTCAAAACCAGAGGCTACTTCTCTGGCACTTATAACGCCATTGGAGGATGCATCAAAAATGACGAGACTGGGGAGGTATACTATGAGCTTTCAGGGCTATGGAACGGAGAAATGTTCATTAGAGATGTCGCGGTAAGCCACACTAGCACTGACCTGTGTTGACAAACTTATCTTGCTAATACTTCAAAACAGACTGGACAGAAGGAGTTACTCTTCAATGCCACGCATGCAAAGCATGCTCCGCCTCTCAGCCGACCACTCGAAGAGCAAACAAGCCGTGAATCCCAAAAGCTTTGGCATAGCACCGTCCAAGCATTACTGGAAAGAAACCAGGACCTGGCCACTGATGAGAAGACAAAGATCGAAGACCGACAAAGAGAGGAAGCTGCTGCTCGAGCCCACGAAGATATCGAATGGAGGCCCAGACTTTTCCGAGCTGTTCGTGGAGGCCCTGGTGGATCAGAGGAAGGGCGAGAAAATCTCGATTGGATCATAAATGCTAATATGTAAGTGATGCTAATAATGGGCCCTCCACTTGTCTAACTTCAACACTAACATGCTCTTACTTTTAGTGATTCTCATAACCCTTCTAAAGCAGTAGAGCAAATCCTTGCATTCACAGCGATCATTCCAGGGCAAGAAGTAAACCACGATCTTGACATCCCCCCACAAGCGCCAAAATCAGTAAAAAACAGCCAGGATAAGGACTGTCTCCTCGATTTTGACAGTAATGGAGCTGCGCCAGAACGTGTACAGCACAAGTCTTCATCCTCGCAGTCCCAGCCTGCCGCAGATCTTCTCGGTGATTCCGCTAATAACCACAATGAGAGTAATAACCATGTTGCTGTAGGTGCTAGCGGGATAGCCGGGATGATGGCTCCGCTCCAGCCAACTGTTTCTTCAGGCGCAGGCAACAATAATACGCAAAAGAAGCCCATTCAAGGTCACGATCGGCCCCCGGGTATGGGTGGGCTATTTGATGCCGAACCCTGAACTATATCCCCAAGGATCAACCACGGCCACTTCGTTAAGGATCGGTGAGGCTACAACGAGGACAACCTCGTTTTCCAGCCAATGATCACTCTATCAACAAGAAGGCCACCGTCCCTTCACAAATGTCGGACTAGTTAAACAAGCCGCTCGATTTCAAGTTTGGAATAGCAGATGGCGTGTTTTTGGCTCTCACAGTAGTCTCACTTTCCTTTATGGTATATTGAATACCAATATTCTCTCATTCCTAGGCCCGGATATGTGTTCGATGGACAATGCTTGAGCTGGAGGGGCTTAATAGTGGCAGTAGTGGAGGGATGACAACGTACATTCTTGCAAATGTTCGTTTCTTAGGTTTCTAAGAGTCGACTTTCGGGCACGATTCAACCAGGGATATAACATTGGACCGCTTTCTGTTCTCCTTACTCTTACCTGCCTTCATTTTTCTTTCCTGCATTCAGCATATGAGATCTCTAAGCATGACTAGAGTATCCTAAAAGTATCAAGGTGGTGACGGGGATTACTTGGAAGTGATCGGGAGTTTTGATGCGCTGAGAATTTCCCTTGATATAGTGGGCTGAGGACATAAACATACAAGGACATATTTACATTATAAAATAGATTATATGTGGGCTGCTTTTACATGCTGAGATGTGGTATGTAATTTGATGGGTGACTATTCATCTTCTTAGTACGCCATGTCGGCGCCTTTGCGTTGTGTGCTCGGCTTTAGGCTATATATCAACTTGAGAAAATTGTGCAGTGAAGATGGTAATTTATATCCTAGACTAGGGAAATGTTTATAGATGAGCATGTCGCTGTCCCTTCAGACTATCCCCGTACACAATTCGACTATCCCAGTCAGCCTCCATCGTCCATGGCCTTTGGGAGACAGCGTCTTTAAGAACCCAACGCTTTGCAAATTCTCGAGCAAGGTCATTGCCATCTCTAGATGCATCCAAGATAAGCAAACACCCACATACAAGATGCTCTAGGCGCTTCAGACATTCCCTGCCATGCCAGTTTAGCTCCTCCCTGCCCTTTGATTGTATATCAGACAGGAATTTTGTCCACAGTCGCTGGAGGACTCCAGCTTCGTCTTTGAATGAGTGTGCCCGGGCCACACCCAGAGCATGGGATACCCATTTATCCAAGGCATCCAAGCATTCTGGACCTTGCCTGCCTTTAACAACTCGCATCAGGTCATCGGCCATCACCTCTGTAGTCCCTTCCCAGATACTCAATACACAGGTATCGCGGAATATTCTAGCGACGTTTAAAATAGGATCTTCGTTTTCGAGATAGCCGATTCCACCAAGGTTTTCCATGCTTGCTCGTACCCCTTTGATCGCGCGAAGGGCAGTTCGTGCTTTGACCATGGGCGTAAGGAGCCGAAGTAATGCAAGGCTATGATTTTCATCCTTTGGAATAATGTTGACTTCGGCAGCTTGAGAGGAGGCGCTGCTACTGCCTTCAGAAATGCCTAAAAGCGCAACGATAAAGAAAGATAGATGCATGCTCGCGGCATATTTGACGTGGTCTCTTGCCAATGTCTTCACGTATGACGGGGTGTCTTGAAGGCGTCTGCCGCTGGTTACTCTCACTTTCGAATATGCTCGACAGACAGCCAATGACCTCCCCCAATAACTGACGGATGCAATAGAGTTTCCGGTTCTTGTGATGTTGAGGATGGTCGAGATTTCTTTCACGCCTTGCCCTTCTTTTCCAACAAGGTAGCCTCTCATTCCTCTTATTTCCAATTCCGCTGTGGGAAGAGCCTTTGTACCGAATTTGTTCTTCAACCGCTGTATACGTACTCCATTGAGCTCGCTTTCCAATCCATCTCTACCTTTGACCTGCCTCCTTAATGGTGCATAGAAGGCGCTGAGAGAGCCATCATCTCCGGTTTTAGCAAGCATGATTGACATATTTGCATCGGTAGCCGAAGAGAACCATTTGAACCCATCAAGCCTCCACAGGCCTAGTGGCATGCCAATGGAATCAATCCCATCATCGTCAGCTATCTCTTGGGCCGTGAGTTTTCGGGCAACCGTTTCGGTACCGTGAACATCGCTGCCTCCCGTGCGTTCAGTCATCCACTGTCCGCTCGTCCAGGCAACAGCTGGGTCACGACTGACAAGCCTTCTTAGTGCTTCAGCAAAGACCTTGCCATTTTCACCATCAAGATGCCTGCTAAGTAATCTTGCAGCGCCATCCGTCATGCTCCCTGGGCACGTTACCATTGCCGAACTTGGTGTCCACATGTGAGTTTTTATCCCCTTGAGCACTCGGGTATTCCACTCAGTGCCATTCGTGGCTTGTGCAGGCTCATGGGCAAGGCCAACTAAGCCTTCCCTGATATTGACCTCCTGGAGTGCACGCCATCCTTCACTAGTAACGAGCGAATCGTGCTTGTTTTCGACACCAAAAGTAGTAAGTGGTTTCAGATAGGGCTGGTTGCGTTCAGCTTCAGCTGCATAGTTTAG
>JANTQJ010000521.1:0-14227 GCA_032989685.1 Arthroderma sp. PD_2
ATAACAAATAATACGGTTGTCGACGTCCTCAATTATCAGAATATCGTTGGTGAGGCCAGACGTTTCGATTGCTCTTCCGTGTTCTCGGTGTTGGTTATGCCATCAAATCCTCTTTCTGACGACATTCCGATTTGCTACGAGGGTTGGAGTCTGTCAACCTAAAGTTCAATCGGTTTATCAAAAATTGTACAACATGCATTTCATCTGGCTAAACCAAGCCCCAAAAATGAAGCCGGAAAGCTAGTTGGGAGGGAAGGCCAGGCAAGATCTATTATCGGTTGACTAGGTAGCTTTAATAGCTTGCTGGAGGTCACCGATTTCTTCTTGCTTTCAATGAGCCTCCATCCATGATGCAGCGTCCTGCTATTGGCACACATACTCCAGACTGCTCTTCGCCGTGGTATCTATTGCTATATCCCCATTTTTCATGGCCTCGTCGAGATCTGGCGGATATCCAGACCCTCAAGTTCGGGTCTCGGGAGACTAGCTATAGGCATTGTGCCTGGAAACATGATCAGACTTGTCGAAAGCCATCGTTGCCAAAGCATTGTTACCAATTGGTTTATTCCGAGCTCTCCCGAGCCATCAAAGGACATACGGTCAAGCTTACAGAATCACACTCATTCGTGGTGGCTTCATTGCCCCGTTTTACCTCGAGATACCTCCTTGCCAGTGAAAACAATGCAGGGCTGGGAGACGCTTCCACTACGTGGCAGTGCAGTAGTGGGCAGCTGGGATGGTGAAGAATAACATTTGAGGCTGCAGAGTGAACGGCCAACACGCATTGAGCTTGCACGGATACGACTCGTTTGAAATGAGGCGCTGTCAGGCATCCAGGTCGTCTGGCCAGCCGTCACACCGCATATGCTTGCTGCCTTTTTACTACTCAACCACAAGCCCTGCTCTTTAGTGCAAGTGGCTTGAACATGCAGAAATACATGCCATTTGTTCAAGAATACGACATGCATGCAGCTATACCCCGTCCGAGAGGGAGGTACAAGGGATTCGATTTTTGCATGTCATGTTATTAAAGACGATCGCCAGGTAGTTGTGGTATCCCAATAATCGCAGACAAACCTCGATATCCCAAGGTCTGCTTAGGTCAGTTAACCATATTAATAGTTACCGTGTTCATGGCACATGAACCATTTGTGTTGACTCTTTCATTAACCCCTAGTTTACTATTACAGGCATGCTGTGAATCGGTCACTACTCCGTGCAAAGGAACTGGATGCTGATACTCCTCACCCAACATTATTGAATTCAGACCTCGATCTTTTATTAGCGATTGACAATCTAGCCTGAGATATCAAGCGTCCTCCACTGATTTGCCAATGTCGATTGGTAGGCTGCAAGCCGCGCTCGCTGCAGCCACTAATGAGGTCACTGTAGCTGCAGCCAACATCAACTTCGACTTCACGCTCGTGAAATGCGAGGCACCCAAGGAATATCAGGTCCTCGGGAGACAGCTCTCTGAGAACCGAAAAGAACGGGCGGAGACGGGCTCGGCTCATATTACAGCAAGAAAGCTTGGGGCTTTGCTCGATGGGATTTGCGCTCCTACGCCGATGTTAATCAAGTCATACGGAGTTCGTGCATCAGAAATCGCCGAGGTAGCCAGGGACTCCTCCCCCGAGCCTAATGATAGTATCTTTTCAGCGCATACTGGGATTGACGGCACCTCCATCTGGGCCGCAGCTACTTCATCCCCAACAGCGCTACATGTACACCTACTTGCTTGCATGATAGCGCGTATATGGGGTGCTCAAGAGGCAGTCCCTATTTGGGTCGAGCTAGTCAAGCAACGAAGAGAAGATATCGCATCAAGATACAAGGATGGGGAGGCTCTCCATTATTCGACGCTCACTGCGGCGGCTCAATCAGAAATTCCCCGTTCAAGCTTGCGTGAATGGGATGCCAGCGTACGCTCCTGGCTACGGACAGCTGATCGTACGAATACGAAGAAACAGCAACAGCTCATGCTAATCATTGCTAATGTGAACGTCCCTATCAACAAGGACATGAGAGTGCTATCCAGTGTGATAACAGCTTGGAAGTCAGCTTTAGATACCATGGAAAAACTTGTCAGCGGCATGCCTCAAGCCATAAACAGTGGCCCGGCGCTTCTGGCGCTAAGTTCGTGGCACCTTTACCCGGATCTTGTCGTTGTTTGCCAGGGGCCCAAGGAGATACGATTTTATGATTCGGCAGTTTCCCCAGGTGGTGTACTTACTATCGGGCTTGCAAACTCTGGCGATGAAGGGTGCGGTGGAGTCTACTGGTCGCTCTCTCTAGCCCATATGCATTTTTATGGGAATCCAGTGCGGGCAGAAGCTTGCCTCAATGATAAGTCTTCGAAGATATCATTCAACCAGCTCACCCAAGCCATGTTCGGATGTTTACTTGGTAGTTGGTCCTTAAACGTGAGACAGATACCTACCGCGGCGAAGTTCTTTATCTCCTTCCGTGAAGCCATCGAAAGAGGCTCACAAAATGGCAGCGAATCAGAAGCGGTTAATGCTCGTGCAGTCAATTTCTTAAAAGACTCGTCACATTGGTGGAATATTATGGCGAAGGCAGCGGCAGCTTACTTAGATGAAGAGGGCGAAGGGCAAGATGCTGCTCGCAGGTTGACGATGCTAGGCCTTCGACGATCCTCTTCATTCCTCCCCGAAAACAGCCGACATCCGTTCTTCGGATTCTGTGATCTTGCAAGAATATTATCATGCCTTAAAGGCTCAGAGGAAAGAGTTACTTATCTCCGCAACGTTACCTCTGCCGCTGGCGCCCATCATGACCCGAATCCAATTTTTATCCGGTACTTCGACGGTGAGCCAGGGATAGGGGCATTGGGGAACTTTGCCACTGCTGTGCCTCTTCAGTACCCACTATATAAGAGGAGACGGGATTCGGATGTTACGATTATGACCCATCTCCATTATCGTTGGCTCAGCAACAGTGGGAAACCTCAACCTGAAAATACCTATAGAGAGAGATTTTCTCCGTTGGGAGATACGTTCGCCCCTGTACTTCGGCCAGATGCCGATAGTTCTAGGTTTCTTTACGCACAGTTGGGCTCATGGCAGGAGTACTCCTTTGTGTACGGGTCGCCCAAGGTCGCGGGGATATACCAGAGCTCATCTTCTCGCGCAAACCAATTCCAATCACCTACACTTCGTGATCTCATTTGGCTCCTAGACCAGGACATGTTCTCAATTGCTGCCCTGTTACGCATGAGTGAAAGACTTGACCCTCTGGCAGACGTTTCCAAAACTATGATGTCAATCACAATGGCATCAATGATTTACAAGGTTATGCCCAATGCATCCGTTTCGATAAAGGTCCTAGATAAACCGATTTACAAGCCTAAGTGGGCTGAAGGATCTTTGCTCTTTCCGAAGTTCTCCTACACTCCTAAACGATCCATGGAACCCGATAGGGCCACCGCTCTTTCGTGCATTGCTTATATGGAATCTGGACTTGACATTGATCCTTCTCTTCTAACTGACGTCCTTGCCCTGGCTTACGAGGACTCGCTATACCTTGCAATGCAGGTAAGACTCCGATGCTGAGAGCTGCATTATAGCAATAGTATAGGCAGCTAATTATTATGCAGCTGACGTGCGACCCTTTAGAACAATGCGCCCCGTACGAGCTGAAACGAGTTCTAGGAAATGTTGGAAGGCCAGGAATCACCATGCTTGTTCCACCCTCAAATCCTATTGTTCAGCAACATGATCCAGCGTCTTGGAACATTATCAACAATAATCCGTTCAACGGCCTTCCAGAGGATCATTTTAAACAGACTTCATTGCATCTGTCCTTTACTGAATATTATGTTCCCCTCGTTCAGACTGCCAATCACGCACAAGACAGCGAAGTCTTCTTCCTAGAATCTGTAGTTTCGGTCCATGACTCGGGAAGGTGGATTGGCGATGTTGACATACTTCGAGCCCTGGGAGACACCCGGGTGAATAAAATGTTTCTGCTTCAGTGTACCAACTCGCATCCACCAGACTATTCGACGGACATGATATCAGCCGAAGGTTGGGATGATATTCTTGATCCGCCCAACAAGACTTTCGTTGTTCGAGCAAGTTGCAATTGGGCAGCAAGGCTTGCAGTCACGGCCATTCTATCTCAGTCCTTGCCTAAAGATGGCACGGGCTGTGATATCACTATTTGCCCGAAAGACGTTTGTTGGATATGCAATGATACTTCGCCAGGAAACAGCGAAGTTGGCGCCTTTTCCCTCAACAGTCATACTCCAAGAATGACTCGGGCTTTTATATTCTAGGATTTATGATATCCACGTCAATCACAACACACTCTGCAGTGACATCGAAGTGCGGACCTAGATCTAGGTCGACATTAATGAAGGCGACATCCGATGATACTCACGCGATAGTATCGACGTTGGCGCTCTCTCTCCCACCTCATATAGATGCTGTTGAGATAATAAGGGAGCATGCCAGTAATCGGTACGATTATGACGTCTCTATGTAATACATCAGAACAGCACTACGATGCTAAATGGCCCATGATACTATCTAGGAAATAAGTCTATAGCTAGTCTATATATTATGTGAAGATATCTAAGTAAATATATATCAGTGGGTAAACTGGCAGGGTACGAACTACTAGGTAGACTCTAATAGTTACAACCTTAGGCATTTATAAAAGTATGGAGTAGATGAAGTTGAAATCCACGCCGTAGTTATATATTGTTAAGTCGTTAACCTTGAATTCTGCTTAGTAAGATCAATTTTTAAAGATGAACTTCAACGATAACTGTATCCCATCAAAACATCAGCGATGAGACGAGAGACAGAGCTGGAGAGAGCCCACGACCGCCAGAGAGAGACGGGAGTAAATGTCCTCTCAACTAACTGAGCTGTCATCGCCGTCTTCGCCATTCACAGCCTCTAGGGACATCCGATCGATCCACCGAACACTCCATCTGCTCTACCATCACAATAAGAACCAGCACCGCCTCACGAAATGGTGGAAATGGCTGAGCATGCTGAAGCGGTGGACGCTAAATTTAGCCTTTGAGATTGGAAAGATTGAAAATTTTGAGGATGTGTTGGATGGCAACGGCAATAAAGATGAACACCCTTTTGCGGCAGTATGGAAGATCATGAGCTATCTTCGCGATGAGCTTGTTCCGAGATGTTACAGGTTAGTTACATCTATGTCGAGAGTATCTCAAAATAGCTATTCTGCGAGAAGGAACCCGCCAGCTAATCTCCATTCTCCTGGTTTAGAGCATTCTCCACTGTCGTAGCGGATATTCAGTTTTCTTCCTTGGGAGTTGTTCTAGTAGCTACCCTTGCTGAAGTATTCAAGGCCGTCCAAATAAATACAGATGAATTGTCAAAACTTGCTCGAGTGTTTGAAAGTGAGAAACAACCCGAAGCAATCACTTCCAAGTCTGACGCTAGCTTGACTGCCAACGAAGATTTTGGTGAAGTGATTCGACGAGAAGAAGTCGTATCCCGAAGCAAAGAGAGGACGAAACCAGCTGCTTCAACGGCTAGCGAAGATAGGAAGAAAAGGAAGAAGTCTGCAATGGATAAGAGCACGAAACGAAAAGTTGACGACGATACCCCCGTCGTGACCAACTTAGACAAGGCCGAGAGCCTGAAGAAAGAGAAGAAAAAGAAAAAGAAACGGAAAGCTAACGCAATCGACGATATATTTGCTGGCTTGTAATAGATAATGCATTCAAGTAAGTAGGGGGGAAAAATCAATAAAAGATATTATATCCCTGAGAGGGACATCTGAAAATAGCTCTCCAATATCATGCGCATTGATAGGGATGAAGGTCTAATTGTATAACCACCGCAACAGGTACTCCCCGAATAATATATTAATGATAACATGCTGAGCCAGTGTCCATGCCATGCTGTAAAGAAACTTGGGTGAAAACACAGTCCATATAAACAGATGTGTACGCAGAGAGGTGCACGCCACCATAACTGCCAAAAGACTCATGGCCACGAACATGGTCAATAATTCGATATGCTTGTTTGGCTGATTTCGGCGCATTGGGCGTGTAATGCTCAATAGGTGGTGTGTGGCAGACACCCACCAGATCGGGCCAGCCCAGTTGCTAACAAAGGTCAACATACCAACCACGCCAACATTATAGCCGCTTACGCCATTGTATGCGTTGGACAGGTCGACGGAGGAAATGGCATTGGAGCCCCCGAAAGCAAAAAAGCTCGCATACTGGAACAGGAGGGATGAGACGGTGATTTCAGTGGTGGATAATGACACGGAGCTGAGGATTTGCTGCTGGACGCGGAAAATGGCGAATAGAGGAATGTTTGTGGCGCGGGATTGGGTGACAAGAAATAAAGTAAGAAGTGAGTGAAATGTCCCGCGGATGTCTGTTATACCGTTAGTATAAGGTATGCTGTGCGATCGGGGTAGATATTAATTTAGATACCTTCTCTTCCAGCTTTTCGGGCAGATTTTCTGGTAGCTCTCAGATATACCGGGTACATTGAACTTATCAATGCCCCTATAAGGACAAGTCGGGCCTGGAAAACAAGGGATAATCCCCGCACACCTTTAACCAAAAATGAGAGGAAAGGGGTATTCCGTATAAGTTCAGGCGCATCGGCATCTGTGAAAACCACCTTGAATATGAATGAAAAACTCGTCAAGGGAAGGTAAGTAACGATAATACTTTGTTCATGGAAGTCCCTGCGGCGCTGTTCGGCAGAAGCCGTTGGTATAGGTCCGTATAGGTGAAAAGGACCAACATCCACAATAGATTTGGATGCTCCCTGAAAAACGTGTTGGCAATATCTGGCTCCCCAGCGAATTTTTGGCCAGTCTGATTCCAGCGTCGCATAATTCTTGTCAAGGCAGCAAGGACAAAAGCGCCAGCATAGCTCGGTTTGACCCCTTGCTTGTTAGAACTAAAGATACAAGGTTAGAGCAACGATAACGACGGGGAAAAGACTAGGTCCAACGTACGATTTCCAGTAAAGGTAGAAGATCCAGCCGGAGGACATCCAATACCAGAAGTGCTGTTCTTCTTCAACATAACTACTTGCGAACATCAGGGCTCCATATCCAGATAGGATCAACAAAGCATATCCCACTGCTGCAGACCTATTGCGCCCCTTTCGCACATATGCGTATAAGGATAACAGGAACGCTAGCGCTGAAAATGCTATACCTTGATATAGCCTGGTTAGGTTATAGTTGCTTGCCGTGCTTGACATTATGACTTGTGCGGTCCGTAGGAATTCTATAAGTGATGATTCTATGGCTGGGGAGAGCCTTGTGTCACCCGCGGATTGAGAAATCAGCTGCTGCGCTTTATGCCAGTTGCATTCAAGCTTCGCTACATCCGTTCCTGGATTGCCATCACAGCCACTTGATTCGGTGGAAGAATCGAATTTATGGCTTGGATACGTCTGCTTCACAATATTTATCATCTGCTTCGCATTTTCTTGGAGCAGTTGCAGTCGTTCCGAGTCTAAGATAAAATAGTTCCAGATTCAGTATAAAGTATACTTTTGAAAATTTAGGGAAGGAATAGAGAAAAAATTGAGTATGTCGTACCTTTTTTCCATAATGGGAGAAACTGGGGGATGATAACTCCAAGGTTGTTCAAGGGAACAGGGAATCCAAGCAGCCCACCCAATGTAGGAGCAATATCAGATTGATCCACCATGTCATAGTACTCGAATTCTTCAGATGTTTTCTTGGGTAATGACCTTACAAGTCCCATGTCCTTAAATTTCGGAGAGATAAAAGTCAAGGCGGGAGAGGTCTCTCCTGCAGATGCGCCCCCATGATTACCACCGTCGTTCATGCCATGGTCACCACATAAAACAAGAAGTGCGGAAGAGAGATGTGCCTCCTTTTCCATGAAGGTGTATATTTGTTTGACGATAGTATCCATTTCTCTTTGCTTGGGTATCATATGTGGACTGTTGGCAATTAGCACCTTCTCGTCTCATATTTGCATGCTAGACTCACCTTCTCGGGCCGGCTTTATGGCCAATATGGTCAAGGCCGAGATAATGCATTACCATAGCATTCCAGTCAGCATTGCCCATTTCTTCTGGAATATGTCGCGTCACATTGTTGTCAACTTCAGTGAAATCCTTAGATCGGGGTTAGTCGCAATCAATCCATTGAGGTATATATTTCACATATTCATACCGAGACGAAGAAACTTGTAGTGCCATCATGTCTGTAGAACATATCGGGAAATAATTTCAGCCATGTATCATCACCATACATAACGAGTCGTCCATCTGGCTTAGCTTTCAACTGGGCCAGCCAAGTATCCTGGTGAGCTAGAGTTGAAGTGGTATCCGACTCTGCAAAGTTAAGAATCACGTCCACAAACGATGGCACAGATCCCGTGGTGATTGCCTTCACCCGTGGCATGGTGATAGTTGGTGAGCTGGCATGAGCAGTAAACGGCACCGCCGCCCCAGACTTGATCAACCTATCCACGAGTTAGATTAGTATGTTCCCAGCAATTCATCTGAGCATCTTCTATTCGGATCTACTAACTCTTGCGTGAATTGGAACCCAGAGTGGTTTCCATACACGAAATCACTATATAGGTCGTGTAAGCTGGAGCATCGAACGCAGAGGGAATTGAATCAAGGCTACCTCCGCAATGCATCTACTACCATGAAGACAACCCGATCAAAGATCGGCGACGGCCGACTGCCATTATCCTCTTCATCAAAGGCCGCCAGCCCTGGGATGAAAGGTTTGTATGGAAAGAATCCGCTGGCGAACAAGAGCAGCGCCAGGGGGAAAAGGATAAAGGAGACCAGCGTGGCCATGTTAGAAGCGAGGAAGTGCATTTTGTAAGGGGCTTTAAAAAGAGTGTCATCGAAGAAGAAACATAACTCCTCCACTGTCGTGTTTATGGTTATACCATCATCTTCGGCGCAGTTGTATCTACTTGTTTACTCCCCAAGGTGGACGTTGTAGTTTCCTTTGCGCGATAAGATAAGAACCATCTTCTATTCGTGCTCGCGCCCGCCATTCTGATTAGCGATAATAAATTCAATCTAAACCACCATCTAAGATCGGCAAAAAGGAAAGCGAATTATCCAATATGATAAATAGACTGTTTCTAAGGTGTGATTATTTAACTACATCGATAGTCCATGTCGATGAAGTGCGATGTATACGGCGAGTATATTAATCGAACCGGAGGCACATTGAAACTCCGGCTTTTGGAATAATTCATCTCAATGACCTGTTCCAGATGTTGTAGACAAGATATCAGGGCCAAAAAACATATATTCATGAATAACATTTCTCCTTAAACTCCGTTTGAACCCCAAATCCCGGTTGTCATGTCGAGTAATGCGATTGAAAGTACTAGGATATCACTCAGGATCTAAAAGGCGATCGTGCAACGAAACGTCCAACAGCAACAGTATAAAACATCACCGTTTCTTGTTCGCACTCGCTCTCTTTAGTTTCCCGGGGTGTGGCGCAAAAGTCATGGTATTACGCGGTTTCCTCCGTGTGCGCTTCTCAACCCGACCCGTCTTGCGAGAAATTCCGCCTTCGATTTTGAGAGGAGTAGGTTCCGCATCTAAGCACAGTCAGAAAGGGGTTTTAAGTGAATGAACGAAAAGTGCCATCGAAAACGTCACTATCGACCGCAATGTGAAACGAAAGTGAAGAGAAGTCGGTTCGGTTTTCATTACCTTTCACTAAAAGGTCGCTTTTAGATTTCTCCTCTGCAACGTCTAAGAGAATGAAATGTCAGGTACAGCTCTGTGCCAGGCGGTAAATGTCCAAAGACACTACAAGGAGGTCCAATTGAGAGATAATACCTGTATTACTTTGGTCAACATCCGTCATGTTAGCATCTTTGGATGTGCCCGCCAATTCTCGCAGCTTGGCTGAGAGTCGCTCTGTTCTCGCATCTGCCGCGGGCCCAAAGACCTGTTTGCGCAACAGCGCCTTGTTGTGCTTCTTCACACTAGATCGGAGTCCCTTTGCCATGGCTACTTTGTTGCATTCGAAAGCCTGACAGCAACTGATC
Source organism: Arthroderma sp. PD_2 (assembly GCA_032989685.1). Taxonomy (NCBI): domain Eukaryota; kingdom Fungi; phylum Ascomycota; class Eurotiomycetes; order Onygenales; family Arthrodermataceae; genus Arthroderma; species Arthroderma sp. PD_2. The sequence continues at coordinate 10,055 of JANTQJ010000521.1, forward strand.
AAATAATTCGCGAAAAAGTGATGAAGAAACGAAAAGATAAAAAAAAAAAAGATTGAAGATCGATTATGTCATCGGCCGTTCTGATTAGCTAAGCACGCGCCCATCTTCGACCTTTAGATCTCGATCGAGCGGCGACCTTGAAGTTTCGCGGAGGCAGCAGGACATATATGCAGGACACTGCGACGGCGGCATCAAGGACGGACGAGTGCGCAGGCCGTCGCTGAGCTCCCACGATGATACTCCGTACGCTTCCTCCAGCACGAGCTACCACCCTCCTGCAATTCCGATTATTGGCGTTTAAAGACTAACCGACCCGTCTGATCAGATCCCCGGTTAAATTGAAGACCACCAAGAAGCAGATCGATATGGCGCCCCAAGTGCAAGATCCGGAGATCCTCCGTGTCATGGACACGCTGAACAGATTAATCATTGTTCAGCTCAAAACTATTCTCAGGAGTGAGAATTTACCGATATCAGGAGTCAAAAATGCGCTTCAGTCGAGGCTCATTGGAAGTAAGTTGCCGCCAGGAATGTTATACTAGTTCTAGTTAATGACATATGTTCTGCTGCAGGGCTGCATTATTATTCACAAGGCCAGTGGGCGAGTCAGAGCCGGTTAAATCATCTTATCGCGCGGATATATGCTGTTGCCCAAGGCCAGCCGTCACCTCCTCCACCGTCAATATCATCCCAGCAACTTCCGAACCCAGTCGCCCAACCACAACCCCCACAGCATCTACCATCCTATCAAGGGACCGTACCTCTGCCACCTCCCTCAAATCAAATGGGTATTTTGCCTTCATGGACTCCTTGCGACTTTGGGACAGGGACCGCCCACTAACGGAACCAAATAGGCCGCTTAACCTTTAAGAAAAGCCCGTTTTTCACAATTATAGAACCTCTAACATCTGTCATGGAATGCAAAGGTACGAGAAGTGATATGATTATACCCCGAAGAGTTCAACAGATTTTAACCCTATTTCTATAACAGCTCGAGAACAATCCCGGGACACCATCGACCTCAAAGTGATTCTTGGCTCCAACACAGTTGCGAGGCTTATGTCTGAACCGAATACCAGGGTCATGGTTTACTGTGCCGCCGATAATGGCTTGACTCACTATTCTCCGTGCGACATTGCGTTCCCCTACCAGGTTGAACTCAAGGTTAACCTCGACGACGTGAAAGCAAATTTGCGTGGTCTAAAGAATAAGCCGGGTACCACTAGGCCCGCTGATATAACGCAATTCATCAGAAAGAAGGCTGGCTTTTCGAATACTGTCACGATGACTTACGCACTCACTCACAAGGTCGGTTATTACCCTACTGATACTACTTAAAAGTCAATTCATTGACTTGAGCTCTAGAAATTTTTTGTCGTCGTCAACCTTGTTCAAAAGCATCCTGTGGAGGAGTTGGTTACGCAGCTGCAAGTGAGAAAAACCATCTCCTCCGAGCAGGTGGTTAAAGAAAGTAAGGGCAAATCCAATTGAACCTGGGTCTTTGACCGACGGTTGGAAACTAATAAAAATGTGTAGTGCAAGCTCGTGCGCAAGACGCGGATATAGTGGCTACATCAGCAGTGATGTCATTGAAGTGTCCGCTCTCAACCCTCCGAATCACAGTACCCTGCCGAACTTCAGTTTGTACTCATAACCAGTGTTTCGATGCTACATCTTTCCTCCAACTCCAAGAACAAGCCCCAACCTGGAGTTGTCCTCTATGTTACAAAAGCACCAACTTTGAAGCTCTACAGATCGACCAGTAAGTACTTATAAACTGCATTATGGCTTACGCATCATACATTATTGTAGCCAGCTAACTTGACCCAGGTATGTCGATAACATACTCCGTGCAACATCTCCGTCAGTCGAACAAGTTACAATCGAAGCGAATGGTGACTGGGCAAACCCGAGCGATGTCCCTGAAGCCACTGCCGGGAGTAATGGTGCTCTCGCCAATGGCAACGATGATGACGATGACGACCTTGTAGAGATAAGTAGCTCTGGCATACCAGCCGTTAAACGGGAAGGAGATTCACAGGCCTCACTACATCGCGAAACTCCAACGCCATCCCGCGAGGCCTCTTCAGTCTCATCAGTCCCTCGCCCTTCAACAGGCAAAAGGGCTATCAGTCAAGTGATAGACTTAACCGCCAGCGATGAGGATGAGGAGCCCCCTCGTCCTACTAAACGACTTGCGTTTAACTTATCAAATGGAAACCGTGGACATAACATTGAACCATTGAGGCTTTCTGTGTCAACGTCATCACACTCGCCGGTTCCTCGTTCTTATCACTATGACAGATAGATATGATATGAGGGTCGTCCTTGGCATTTGACCAATCTTCTACGCATTCCCGGGAAGGGGCTTCTTTGGTTCTCGATGCCATCTTTTCCTACGTTCATTTTAGATCATTTGAGGAGTTTACCTAGTCTCATTTATATTGCGGGTTTATTATACCAGACGTCGTCTTTTCTAGTGTGGAAAACGGACCGGGGGCATACGGCGGCATGGTGTTTTTAATGGCGTTTTTTCCGAGCCTTCATCTTCATCGGGTTAAGCATCAGGGTGGTACGCCCAAGAATAGTTACAAAGGTTATCAATGCATCTATTGTCACTATATAACGTTGTTTAAAATTATCAAAAGCCATATCACCAATGGGTAATTGTTTCTCTATGGAGCCATTGTTGATAAATCTACCGTAGAGGGGTCCGATCGCGACAATCAATTTCGATGCAAAAAAAGGTAGGTATATTAATTATTTAAAATGTATGAGCTATTCATGCTATAAACAACTATTTCCAGATGTCACCTGCCCCCCAGCGAATATCGTACATGGTTATATACAGGTTATGTACCAACAATCAGCTACTAGGTCAAGCCGCACATATGTATATCCATTTTTCATCAGGTGAATTCACCATTCATTCATTACTATCGCGTCAACTTTTCATCAAAATCTTTCAGTTCGCTTCCATCACCATGATAGCCAATGGAATCTCGGTGGTCATCGATGACTCGGCCATATTCGAGGAGAAGGCGGAACATATAAGCTTCAATATCTTCATTTCGAAGCACTGTCTCGGCCCATTCGCGGCCCTGTAGGGCCAACTTCCGTGCAACTTTGTCATGACGGGCAACACGAGGTTTGTTGGAGTCGGTACTGTCCGTACCAGTGCCGATGAAATAAGTCATAAGTGCATAAAAGTCGTCATACCGGTTGTCGAGGGGCACAAAATGCCTCCAAGCAAAAAGGCGAGAGTCATGCCACTCGCGGAAGATAGTGGCCTTTATACCGAGAGATTTGCTGAGAAGAAACGCACGCCAGCGGCCAGAGAAACTATGTCCGTCGATGTCTATGAGGTATTTGTGTCTGAATTGGTGGGTATGAGGGACTTTTTCTTTGTACGTATAGACGTCATTGTAGAACTCGCAGTTGTCGGGCAGACAAGCCATAGGATCCGTGAAACCAAAATCGAAATGTTTATTGGCAAAATCGGATGGCTGGAATTGCAGGGTATTCCGTTCACTCATATCCGAGGACGAACCATTGCAAGGGATGACCTGTTCCGTCTTATCCTGGAGCTTTGTTCCATTCATCATGAATTCAAGCCGTTGTCGATGCATCTGAAACCAATTGTCCTTTGTCTGGATACCACCAGAGGTCGCTCCTCGCCAAAAGAGGATTTCACTCTTTTCATTCCATTGAATGTCTTCGGAGTCGTCGTACATGTACCGCTCGTCCTTCTTCCAGTACATATTGGCGGGAAAGAGTATGTCACTGTTGACATTTACCTTGCATTCACTGAAGAGCGGTATCAGGGTTTCCGAGATACTGATACTCGACGATGAAAAGAGAAAACCGTGAAGGTTCTTTATCGCAGGCCCAACGGTGCAGAGGTCACTGGAAACGTTGAAATTTGACACAAGGCCGCCAATCGGCGTTTTATAACGAGAATCAGCGTCCTGGATACTGATGTTCGGATTACGAGCTGGCGATTCAGGTGGGCATGCAGTCGCCGCAACCTCCATATATTGCTTGGAGGGAATACCGGCCCATTTGACCTTATCCTCGTCGGCCACCTTGTCTTTACCTGTCCAAGACATGAAGCCTTCCATATTCTTCGTGAAGGAATCAGTGGCCTCGGGAGGAGTATCTCGAGATGCAATC
>JANTQJ010000522.1:0-14200 GCA_032989685.1 Arthroderma sp. PD_2
TGAATCCATTTGGCGGTCTTCATTTGCGGACAACCCGATGGGGAGAGGGGTTTCTTCTACTCTTTTCGGCCAGGAAAGGTTGGGCGATTTGGAGGATTGCTTTGAGATAACGTCAATAGACTTCCAAAAAGTAGTGCCTGACGCATCGGTGATATTATCATCGAGCTCCCATGTGCATCTGGATTGAACTGCATTAATGAATCGTGTAAGTAATTGACTAGGGTATTTAGTCGATCACTTTGAACATACATTCTTGATCGTCTTGATTTCGGGGTATACTGACATACTCATTTAGGTATTTTTACTCCTTCAGTTGCTTACGACCGTCTTTACATGTAATACAGGCCAAGGTCCATACACCACAGGGACCCCATGATAGGTTGATCTACTATCAAATACCAGCACTAACGTGACGTTGTGACTCTATCCATGTTCAAGATCTAGAATCACCATTGGATGAACGGACTATCGAAATAACGATGGAAGGACTAACATGGAGTGCCAAGGCGAGTTCCCAACCACACCAATTCAGCTCGGTCCTTCAAACCGAGGACGAATGATGCTGTTACCAAGCTACTTGAGTATTGAAACACATGAGAGATGCTGCGGCGCCCGCCCCGGGGGGGGGGGGGTGAATACGTGTGGTCCTGACGTTTTTTTAATTGAGCATGAGACCGCAAGGCTCGGTGAGCTCCCGGGATTAACAGTACTAGTTGCGGTACCCTTCGAGTCCCTACGAAACTGTACGAGGTGAAAATTTGAGATCTCAAAAACCTGGAACGTTTATTGACGGCATGGTATAGATAACTACCTATCAACAGGTTTAATTTCCATTTATCCACTATAAGTGTCGCCTGTGTTTATGATATTCAATACGGCGGGGACCCCTGTAATCAATAACTGGGGACGATGCTTGCGAGAAAGATTTGCAGAACTCTTGAGGGGTAACATGGGTTCTTCACATAGGATTTAACTGCAGGCCTGAGATATACCATCGCCTGGTCTTTATGAAAGAATGGTCTGTATATCAATGTCAGTAGGGTTTAAAGTATTTAATCAATGGAATTTGCTAGAGTGTGCCTAATAAGACGCCGTTTTTATAGCTCGTTCACTGAGATTTATAACTCCAGGTTTTGTCTTTCTTTTAATTTTATGGCTCCGTTCCCCATAGCACATTATGTTTGCTGGAACTCACGTCTTTGTGCCCGTGGATGTACACACTTTGTCAGTGGTCCATGGCATTACGTGGTCATATGGTGTTAACTATCATCTCTCCACGCCCTTGGTTGTGTGATGGACGAGGGACGCTTCAGAGCACTTGCCGTGTCATTCAAAAGTGAGGTTCAACAGCCAATTGTAGTCCTAATATCATGCCCGAGAAAAGGGGTATCCTCGGATCTCCTGGCCCGGCCATCGAGCTCCGCGAGGAAAGCCATCTCCGCGGGGCGGCATTTCTTTGTATCACAATTACTTTGAGCCCAGTGAATACGTGACTCCTCGGGATGCGGTCAAGGCAAGACTTCTAGCGTTAGTTGTCGTTGAATCCAAAGCCGGGAGACAGGGCCTGCCCAGGGAAGTAGAGGAAATGTGAGTAATAGTTGGTATAGGAGGGAAGATAGGACCACACTACGCAATTCTTTCTTTTCATTGTTTCACATTCTACACATATATCTTCTATTCTGCAATAGAGTGTGTAGTGGCCCATCTAAGAGGTTCATGTATAGACCCAGAGACTTGGTGCATAGAGGAGCACTCAAGGAACTACCTGCCGGGTTGGCCAGAAATGGCTGTAGGTGTATCGCATATCAACTCAGTATTGATTCCAAACTGGTAGAGTAAAGAGGGTTCGGATAGAAAACGACAAGGTTCTGGAACATGTGGGGCCACTCCGCCCCGAGCAGCCCCACTCACGGACCAGCTGGGTGGACCCACGCTTATCTCGTTCTAGGTTTTACCTTTCGCTCTCTTGGGTTTTTACACCACCACATGGCTGGTGGAGATGCCATCTCAAGATTCAGCCGCCATCCTTCCAAGAACCTCAATCAACCCATGGTACTCGCCCATATTAGTCTGGGTTCGAGGAAGCGAGGTCTTACAGAGCATAGAGTCCAGGCTGAAGGATTCTTCTAACCAGTCTGTATCGGACTATCCACCAGTCCCACAGAACTTAGAGCTCCTTCGACGGTTCCATTCGAATATTGATAAAAAGATCAATCCTTTGGACAGCTTGTTACGGCTCCTCCCCTCCTTTTGGATTAACCTTTACGTAAATGTACTTTTAATTGATAGGCTGTGGTTGGTTTACTCCTTACGGCCTTTACTGAAGCGATAGATCCAGGCCCGGGATGCCCGGATCGCATATATTTATTTCACAGGGATCAGTAACTAATAGCTTGAGGCTTAGACTCTAGGCACTTGAAAGAATTTAACTACACCCTCCGCTACCCTTGTTGAGCAGTACGTCACTAATAATTGACCTAAATAATGCTACATTAATAGCGATACTTCTCAGTATACCTAGTTGCTCTAACGGCAGACTCCCCAATGCCAATGTAAGTCATGGTCCAGTCAATATCCCAAGAATATTATTATACTATACAATAACTTTTTTCTTCAGCTTGGTTAACCAGCTAATCGTCCAATTGAAACCTATGCTAATCTAGTAAATGTAATAATAACTCAAACCTAAGAACAGAAGCATGACTAGCAGCTGCATCGTATCGAAAGAATGTATCTAATGTTAGGCCAGTCCTCCACTCTCTAGTACCTCCAACTGCGAAACGCCGTTTATCCCAGCATTTGTGCCAAGAAGATTGGCAAAGAGACTCACAAGATCTCTAATGGCCTGCGAGCCAATCTGATGATGGCAAACAATGCGGGGGCTATCTAGGGCAACGTTATATTTTTTGCCCATTTCAATGAGCGTGCTCTTCTCGATGCCCGCGTCATCTATGTCAAGCCACACCAAGTTTGTCTCAACATCTTTGCTTAGCTTACCCCCCCTTTTTGTCCACTCCTCCCCTACCCTTTTCGCCAGTTTATGTACCCGACTCAACATTGGGTTTTCGATCTCTGCGCCTGTTCCGAAATTTTCAAAGAGCGCTTCACGTGCCGCAGCGGTAATGACGCCACCTTGTCTCATGCCTCCACCGATTGCCTTGCGTGTCCGTCGCATTTGTAGGATTAATTTTCGATCGCCCAAGACCATCGCGCCCATGGGTGCGCCCAGATTTTTGCTGAAATCGACAGAGACCAGATCAACGAGCGTACAGTATTCTCTTAGAGTCCCAGCTCCAGCAGCGACTGCTTCGAAGAGCCTTGCTCCGTCAAGATGCGTCTTAACCCCGTGAGTTTTGGCCCAGTCACGAATGCGTCGAAGCTCGTGCAATGGCAATATGCAACCTCCTGCAGTGTTTTCCAAAGAGATGATACCCGTTGGACATTTATGGACATCGTCCGTTAGGATGGCATGTTTCTCCAAATCCTCGACCCTTAGATATTTACCATTGGACGGTTTAATGGGCTGTGGCATAGCGCTGCTTAGGATCGAAGTACCGCCTCCCTCGAAGTTTATGCTATGTGATTCGGCATCTAGTAGGATTCCACATGGTCTTGTTGAGACCAAGGCGTGTAGGCAGAGTTGATTTGCCATTGTACCCGTAACCACGAACATGCCGTCCTCTCGCCCTGAGATGTTGGCAACATGTTCCTCGAAATCGCGAGTTGTTCTATCCTCCCGAAACACATCATCGCCCAGTGTTGTTTCCACTATGGCCGCAAGCATGCGAAGACTTGGACGGGTAATTACATCACCTGTAGGAATATGTCAGTGTGCTTCCATTTATGCAAGAACGAAAATTCTTACTTCTGAAATCATTTTTTGCCTGGCCTGGTTGACCCCACGCTATGGTTTCGTTCAAAGAGCAAAGTACATCCACGGTGGATGATTTAGCAATCTCTGGGGTATATATAGTTTCTGGCATCTCCCCTTCTTCTTCGTCTTCTTTGTCGATGACTTGATCTATGATAATCTTGAGCTGTGGTAGCCTTATGTGGGAATTGATTTAGAGCGATATAAGTGCGCACCTGGGTGGGAGAGCCTATTGACATTAATTTATACCCACATCTTCTAGACCTGCTCCCGGGGCTCGATCTCTAGGCCTAGCCTCTCCAACTTGCTCCTTACTACGAGGGAAGACGGGGTGAGAGAGGATTTACAATACAAAACAACGGAGGATAGAGGTAGCTAAGATTTACGATACAAAACTAGCCGTATAGCTCACACCACAATCGAGGAGCTTTCCTCCAGTGCTGGATATTATACAACCTTCCCATATCAATGACGATCAAAAGAGGTTGCCCGAGGGATCGGGTTAGAAGAATTTTTATATAACAAAGAATGCTCTAATCCCTTGAATAGGAATGTCTAAAGGGATGGTAAGATATAGAGCCTTTTTCTGTTCAACTTGAATGCGGGAGTTTGTTAGCATACTAGCTGGCTGCTCGTTCAGACACTCCTCCTGGGTTACCCTAACTAGCCAAGCGTCACTAAATAGTTAACAGTGAGTGTAATGACTCGGTTTTAACGGCATTTGATGCATTCCCCGGAGACAGACCTGACAGGGGGTTCATCATGCTGCGAGGTATGAACTCGTAATTCTTATCCGATCCTATTCGCGTAGGAGTGGCTGTGATAGGGGTGGAATGGCACCTATGGCGGACCAAGTGTCAAGTCCAATTATACATCCTGGTATGATGTTGGTTAATTAAGTTTCCGGTGTTCTCAACGGTTTATAACCCTGGTTAGCTGGTTACTGGGGGTATGGAGTAACTACGTAAATAAGCAAACCCAAGTCTTTTTTTTTTGTTGACCCGTGGCTTCTTCGCCCGAAAAAAAAAGAGGAAAAGAAATGAAAAGTAATAAAGATTCATGCTTTTATACTGGCTCCAACTAGTAAACTAAGTAACTAGTTAACGTACTAATTACTAGTTGAGGGTTTTCTGAGCTGACTAGCCAGTACAAAGACCCTGAATATCATTTTCAGGCTTGGGATCACAGGCTGCCACTATTGAGTATGTATAATTTAGTTGATATTGAAAAGAGTCCTCTGTTTCTAATAAATATAGTCACAAATTTGCCTATTCACTGATCAACTTCTGGCTTCGAATATAGCAACTATGGCTGTTTCCGTTTGGAAGCCTTGTTCTTTTCCGCTCGGGAATTTCCGCCCCTCAAGGATATGGTACCCAATCTATCGAACGTTGAGCTAATACAAGTTATATAGGCAGTAAGAGTTTCCCTTCCAACATAGAACAAAATGGTGATATCTATGAACGGCAATAAAAACATTAACGAGAAATTGCAATCCAATTATCCAAGATATGACATACTTCCTCGCTATATTTGACCAGTGTGCAAATTTTCTAACCCTTGCATCAGATTCTACCAGCACGCAATTGTTTATATCGAAAGTGAACGATGCCGTTCTTGCTAAATTTAACGCACCGAGTTTTATGCGATGTGTAATTTTCCCTTCAGAGGATGGTGAAAGGCGAAGTAGCCAGCACCTCCACAGAAACACAGATATGGGATACCCAGTCCAAGAAGTGGGGTTCCTTTTAGCCCAGGCGGCTTCTAAAGAGTACACCATATGGGGCCACTTTTGTGCTATGCTTTTCCCTTAGCAATCCAAAAAAAATCTTCTAATGGGTTCTGCGCTAGCACGGGAGACGGGATTTCAAGTCGTCATGCAGATTTTTGCCTTGAGAGATTTCCTTTATGAAGTCGGTGTCCGTCAACCCCTCTCTGCAGATAAGGCGACCTGTAATGATATTAAAAAGCTGCCAGCATCACCATAGGACAATTGTGATTCGGAAGCCAAGGAGAAAGTTAAGAGCATTACCGCAGAATGTGCTACTTCTGAGAAGCCTGGTCAGGAACCGGTCAGCCCGAAGAATGTCTCCCTTTATCGTAAAGACATGTTTGTAACTGGCACTTTGATTAGGTCCCTTGCCCCGATTTCCTCGACTCCCTCCGAGGTGGTCGTGTTTGGGTAAGTAGTATATCTCTTGTAATGCTGGATTAGAACTAACCAGACCAGATGACCATATGGATCAACACTCAAATGTAACAAAGCAATTGGGAACGAAAGATTTACATTCTATGATCAAGGCACACCCGACGAGCTAGATCTACTACAATCATCTTTGGCATCTGGCCGTTTAATCTTATGTCTGTTTTGTGAAGTCCCATCGAGTTCCCTTTGGCAACACCAGACCTGCAGCGCATCCGTCGCCTTGCAGACCTATATCACTTTGTAATAGTCTGTGATGAGACTATAGGGACCTTTATCAACTTGAACGTGCTTCCCTATGTTGATGTTACCATCACAAACCTCACCAAGATATTCAGCGGAGACTGTGATGTAATAGGCGGAAGGCACTTTCAACTCCCTGGCTGATGTTTTCTAGAGAGTAATCACTAAAACATTCTGTATTGCATAGTCTCCGACAACAAGTCTCCATTCTACCAGTAGTTATATGCAAAACTGAGCAGCAACTGCGACGACCTCAAATATTCACTTGACGCAAATGTCCTTCTTCGCAACTGTGCCAACTTCCCAGCCCGAGCCCAAAAGGCAAGCCGCACCGGCATGGTAACTGCCAACTTCCTCAAGACTCACAGCTCAATAACTAAAATCAAATACCGTAGTATGGTAGACACCACATTACTTTACGAGTAGTACCGTCGCTCCAAGGAAGGTTATGGTTCCTTGATTAGTATTGTTTTCAGGTCTCCGAAATCGCGACCCGGTTCTACATTACTATTGATCTGTACAAAGGCCATAGTTTTGGAGACAGTTTCACTCTCTTAAATCCTTACTCCCAGCTTGCACACGCTTGAATATTGGACAGAGCGGAATTGAGAGGGATATTAAAACATATTTTGAGAATTATTGTGGGGTTAGAAGAGGAGAGGGTTTTGATTATAAAATTCGACCAAGCTCTGAAAAAGGTCGCAAGATTCGAAAATTAGCTGGTTAACTAATAAATATTGATTCGGTGTTTATAATTGAGTATATGAAAATTATATGCGTATCTCATCTCTACGGTTTCTCAGCTAAACAGGGTCTCAATGTCCGTATAGCACTCTTAGTAGGCCTGCTTTAGGTGTCATCGTCATGAGAAAATCACGGCAGGGGCTGCCAAAACCCCAGATGGTAATTACTAGTTAGCTATAGATGTCCTCGTCGGGTGGAGATACCTTACTTACCAAGTATAGTACTCGGGGATCTCGAAGTGTCAAGTGAGACTGCAAGAATCATTTCGAAGGTAAAGGGATCGCCTCTTTATCCTTTCATCCCTTCGCATTAACAAAACCCTCTTTTACACATGTGATGCCTGTCACGGAGTACCGTTATGATGTTTGCACGATCTACTCTATATTTTATGAAAGTGGGACTTTAGCACCCTGGGTTCCTTGTTTCACCTTGCAGCATGAATCGTTGAGCACAGCCAATTTAACCTTAACAACCGCTGAAATAAGCTTTCAACTGTACTGAGTGGGGCAACCTAATAAAAGCTTGGCACTGTTCTCGAAGAGCTTTACCTGCGGCCGCTTTCGCATATACTGTTCATCATGCGAGGTTAAGGTGGGATGCAGGATTTAAAATTCTCCAAGGTAGTCTAGACTCTCTGATATGATTTTCACCAAGCTACGGAGTACAGGTATTCCATAACTACCGTGCTAAAAAAGGTGATGAACTCTGACAAGGATCTTTGGCTATAATTTTTTCCAAATTATATCATCCAGACAAGAACTCTGTAACGATGTGGGAATTGTCACCTAGCATCAGCGGCTTAGGGTGGGTGGGACATTTTCCCGCAAAGTCTTAGCTGAGGAATTCTCTGTGCCCTTGCCAACTCATACTCACCCGAGAATTGGATATGGAAACACTGCTATCAGCATCGTCGCCATGACGCCTATTGATACTTCTTGGAAACTAGGGTATACTGGCATTCTAACACCGAAGACTGAATTGAAGTAAGTGCAGTTTCTAAAACAAACTCAGCAGAACTAAAGCTAACCCCGGTCAAAGGATTGTCGATATCGAACCAGGCGAAGTGCTTAGTCTGCATACTCCGGGAGAAATTGTCATCCGATCACCGAAAATGATGTCTTGATTTTGTAATAGTCCATCGGCCACGGGGATAAGGGGTTTGTGGACCTAGAAAACGGACAATTAATCCTTCATGCCCGGTATCACGAACTCAACAAAATTGGAAAAGAGGCAGTGCTCCCTGTGAATGTCGACGAGATACTGATGATAAGCCCTTCAGTCAAGAAGGCTGCCAACACATCAGTAGTGGCTTGGGATGACAAACTCGACCTTGAGATCATTTTCTGTGCGATTGTGAAAGAAGGCTCAACGATTACAGCCCAGGAAGTTGTGGAGTATGCTGCTTCAAGGTCACGCAAGCAGTTGTGTTCCAATAGGTGGTGTGATATCTAGTTGTCGACCATCTCCCACGGAGCTTCGCGGGAAAGGTACAGAGGCAAGACCTGGCTCATTGCCCAGTCCTGCTTGAATCAGCCAAACGTCGTTTGAGTATGTTAACAGGAGTTGAAAATAAAGTCGAGTCGATAGTTAGTCTTAGACCATGAATAATATGTCGCTCGAATTTGTTAGTCGGCTTCTAACTCATTCTCCTGTACATCTCGTCTTTCGAACCGAGCTCTCGGACCATTGCATAAGAGGTATTGCCACATTGAGTAAGCTAAACCGTGAAATTTGGAGCGAAAGGAAAAGAAGGTATTCGTGAGATATCGATGAGAAAGAAATGGAGGTAAATTTTTGAGAATCCCTACCTCACCACAATATCGATCAAGTTAAATCTAGAGATGATAGCTTATATCTCAAGCAATCAATGTCCTTTTATAGAGACCCTCCTCGCCCTCAATGCATTTCTTCAGGTTTTCCTCTTTCTTGAACCCATGTCCCTCACCCTCAAATACCACCAAAGTAACATCCTTCCCCCTTTCCCTCATAACTTTTTCCATTTCAACCGCCTGTTGTAAGGGCACGACAGAATCCTCAGATCCCTGGAATAAGACTACCGGGGTCTCGATTTTCTCGGCATGGAACAATGGGCTTCTGTCTCGGTATATCTCTTCCCTTTTCTCTTCAGGGGTATCCGAAGGAAAGAGTAAATTAAAAACGTAGTGCGATTCAAATTTATGAGTCATTTCGGCAAGCCTTTTCAAGTCCCCTATGCCATAGAGAGAGCAGCCCGCAGCGAAGACGCTAGGATGGGTGACGAGAGCTTGAAGTACAGTATAGCCACCCGAACTCCCACCTCTAATAGCCACGTGTTTTCTATCAATTTGATTTTTTGATGCGAGATAGTCGATACAAGAGAGTGTGTCTTCGATATCCCTGATTCCCCAGTTGTAATTCAACTCGTCACGATATGCACGCCCAAAACCAGTTGAGCCTGCGTAATTAACGCATGTATATGCATATCCGCGTGAGGCAAAGTACTGTGCTTGTAGCGAGAGAGTAGGCGGGGCAAAGGAGGTTGGCCCACCGTGGATATGAATTATGAGAGGAGGTAGTGATCCAGCAGGTGCTCTAAAAGAAGGGTTATGTGGAGGTACGAAGACCGCATGCGATGGCCTGGAAAGATCGCTGCCATGTGTACGGGGAAAGGTGATCGTTTGCGAAGGAGAGAATATTTCAACTGGTAGGGCGATTATCGCCGAGCTTTTCAGGACTTTTTTCTCTCTCGGTTTTGTTGTGTCGACTAGATAGACAGATGACGGTGTCTTGGTAGTGCCACCTGTTACAACGAATGAGGTGGGAGAGATGCATCGGATGCCATTAGCTTCCACGTGGACTAGATCAAGGGATAGCTCTGTCACAGAGTGAGTGGTTATGTCGTAGGTGATGATTCCAGAAACTCCTGCCTTTGTGTATGCAATAACTAGAGTTCTTTCGTCCAAGAATGCATATGTAGAGCTTTACAGGTTAGCTTTAGCCATGAGCTCGGAATAAATACAGCACTTACTTCCCAAGGACCCATTCCGCCCTGCCCATTTCTGTGTTGTCGTATCCCTTGATGTGAACGTACTCGACAGTTTTTGAAGCTAAGCAATAACGATAAGCCTGCCATATACCCTCTGGTTCATCAATAAACCATAAGGTACCATCGGGGCTCCATGTTGGTTGGCAGACGGAAGATTTGAGAGATTTTCCAGCAATATGACTTTTGTTTATGACCTCTCCGTCAGCCCAATCTGCGATATAAAGTTGGCTTCCAGTCCATGGCATATCAGGATGATCCCATTGAGTCCAGGAAATGTTCTTCCCGTCAGGGCTAAATTTTGGATGAGCATAAAAGTCTGCGCCTTCAATTATGACTGTGCTAGATTTAGTCTTGGTGTTAATGACCGTAATGGTATTCACCACTTTGCCATCTTCATGGTGAGACTCTTGTATAGCAAGTATCAACTCTGGCTGGACGTATGAGACACCAAAGTCACCGTAATAGATTTTAGCAGTTTCACCCCCGGGAATAATGTCTTCCACCTCCCCGCTAGGAGAGAGAATGAAAACGCCAGCTGTTTTTGCGTCCGTAAAAATGATACGCCCATCTGGACACATCGATGCTGCACCGCCCCCGTAGGTGTGAATCTTTGCCCGAACGTTGAATTCCTTGGGTAGTATATCTATACTTTCGTTTGCGTTGACGCGAACGATGACACCACGGCCGTCTTCTTCTGGCCGATTTTCAACAACATATACATCGTTTGTCTTGGGCTAGAAAGCTATTAGATAGATGTTTGGCTGCTGTGAAATAGTCCTTACATTGACCATCAATTCTGCAAACACAACCACTCCAGCACACGCAATTGATGGAGTGATTGGACTCGTCCAAGTGCCATAAGGCGCGACTTTTTGTGCAGATGCCATTCTTGTTTCAACTTCAATTTCTAGCAATCTATGATAGTAACCACAAGTAATAAAGGTTGAGATTATGAAGTATAGAATTGTGAATCAAGTCCAAGAGTAGTGAAACTGCTAGAGCGGGGTAATGAGAATGAAGGCCCGGATATTTATGTACTGCTGAGGCACGTAACTTTGCTGCACCGGCTTTGATAATACTCACTTACACATAATCATATTATACCTAACTAAGCAAAGGTCACTAACCCAAGCAGCGATCTTTGCTCTGGTCATCGGCTGGAAGGTTCAATTTCCAGAAAACTGGCCACTTGACTTGGGCATAATTCTATATACCTTCGTGGCCAGTTTGGTATTTATAGCAATCTAGGAAGAATTAAGTCGGCATATATACGCAGTAGCGATTGAATGAAACTGAAATAGAAGCTAATTCAATTGGGCAGGTTGGTGAGATGAAATTCCTGTCTGGTGGTTAAATAATTTACTGGTTATCTAACTAGTTACCTAGGTAGTTAACTAGATGTGATGCAAAAAGTACCGATTAATTAGTTAGTTAGCAAACTGTTTTCATCTCAAAACATCGCTTCATTCATCAAAAAGAAAAATCCTTTGACACCTTCACATAGACACATAATCCTGGTAGATAGTCGGCATTAGGGATTTAATTTCTATCAGCTACTGACAGCGTGTTCTATTCGATTACCCCCCGGAATATAATATTCAAAAACACAAGCGGATCCTCCACATATCATCCGCTACTACTCCGTACCCCCAAAGTAAATTCATCGGAATAAAGCCAAAGTCAGACGAAGGGGGATAAAGGCTATGTTTGGAGGCCGATGTAAGGAGAAATTCGTCTTAGTGTGAAGCTGCCTTGTCCCAAAATCAATGGTCTAGGTATCAATCAGACCCACACGTTGGGCTCAATATTTGTTATAACTATATTGGCTACAAAAAACGGGCTGTCCGTTGAACTACTGGTAATTTCAGAAGAAAAGCGTCTCCGCGGGCTAAACATTTGCTCTTGAGGCACATGTCAAACTGGGCTAATGGAGTCAATAACTACCTGATTGTGAAAGGAATGCATAGTGTAAGGTAAGACACCCCCAAAAAATGACTGCATCAAACATTCATCCAATGAAAGAAACATGCCACTCGGGTGGTAATGCAGGAGATTAGAAGACGTGGCGTAGTGATGAAGTACGCGGAGGGGGGAAAGAGGAGCCAGATATTTCTTCAACGAAGCCGGCGTGACTCGATGGGCCAGCTGGTAATATACCAATGGCAATTCACCCATGGGTATCATTTCCTTCGGGCAATGCACGTTCGTCCAAATGCCGCTCTTGCATAGCGTTCTGTTTGATTCTGGCTTGCCTACTATCAGCTGCGATGGCGTTGTCTAGGTTACGCGGATGGGTCGTACAATATTCCTATAAGCTACTAAGCTGCACCAACTTCAAATTCTCAACCGAGTTTCGAGCTCGAGCCCCTGCCACCCACCAGATAAGAGTGTAATTGTACTCCGTACGGAGTATACTCCAAGCAGTACAGACGCACAAATTATTTTGGCCACAATTTAAATTGTGATTGTGGGGGCGACAAAGCAAAGGTGTTCACTATTCGCTCCATACTTTAGACACTTTCTACCAAATGTAGGTACACTCAAGTATGCTTAGCTTGACGGCCCAGATGTAGATGACGATACTATGCTCGAGAGGAAGCATGTAGAAAAGCTAGAAGATCTCATTTAGCATCTGCCGCGTTGCTTCGAGGGACATATTTCTCAGTTTAGGCGCCTCGAATCTCTTGGCACTGATATAATGTCGAATAACCTGACTTTCCATAATGTCTTGGAGGCTATCGCAAGACTTTTCCAGTCGTTCCAATGCCGCCCCGATGCTCTCGGGGAGAGTTTCTGTGTCGGTTGCAGAGAAGCTGTTTGCAATTAGGCTTGTGTCTGGCCATTGTAGCGGCTCCTCGTTGATACAGCCTATTGTGCCAGCGCTGATTATAGCCGCTAGAGCTAGGTACATATTGGCCGTAGCATCCACACAACGCAGCTCCCAATGGCCCGGCTTTATCTGACGTATTGGTACAGCGCGGTTCTCGGATCCCCATGCCACAAAGTGACCTGCGAGACATGGCTGGATACGCTCGTACGATAAATCATACGGGAGGGAAAATGCACACAGCTCAGGAAGCCTGTGGAGTATACCGGCCAAGAAAGTGGCCTCATTGTTTGGTGGATTGAGCGAGATGTGGGTGTGTTGCCCTGCAGTTTGCTTGTCTGATACCACTGGCCGTGGTGCCATAGTAGCTACCAGACCATGGCGAGCGAAGACGGACTTGAGAGTATCTTGGACTAGGATGAGTTGGTCCACAGCGCGAATAGGAGACTGAGGCTCGAGAGCGATTTCGAACTGTCCTCGACCTCCCTCCGTCTGAAAAGCGCTGATACCCACACCAGCATCTAGCAATAATCGCACAACCTCCTGGACATGGGCAAAACAAGGATCACGAAGCCCAGAAATAGCATAACGTCCCAGTCCGGCGCTATGAGGGCCTAGTTTCCCATCAGCCGACAGCTTCATGATCTGAAACTCAACTTCACACCCAACGAGGAAATACACATGGAGCAGCTCTTCTGCCTTCTTAACCACCGTTTTTAGAGCGTGGCGGGGACAATAGTTCCAGTTCGCTTCAGGTCGTGTCGGAAGGTCCTCGACAACACCGCACATGACGCTGGCAGATCTAGAGGCCAATTCCAGTTGGGAAGTGTACAGGGAGGTCCAGTCTGGAATCAGCCAGTGGTTTCCACTTGGGCTCGCCTCAGGGATAATATCGTTGGTCACGGCTATTTGGAAAGCAAATGGAGGTACGTGTAGCCTCCTCTTCCCAGCAGCAATCGAGATTGCATGCTCAATAGGAACGACACGAGCTCTCACAACACCTGAATAGTCTTGCCACTGGCACCGAAGAAAGGAGATCCCGGAATAACGAGCGAGGAAAGTGTGAAGAATTGCGGACCCCTCAGTGTTAGATGTAGAGCTGCCCTCGATTTCAATCTCAGATTTGGTCGCGTGGGGAGCCATTGTTCTGGCAAACAGACAGTCGTCTAACGAGTACGAACTGCGCGGAGATGGAGGTAAATGTATGGAAGATATCCTGCAAATTCATCCAGTGCTCGCCATACATGTGTAAGATTGGACAATGTCGATATATTATATGGACCTGCA
>JANTQJ010000523.1:0-14198 GCA_032989685.1 Arthroderma sp. PD_2
AAGGAGCAAGACAGCAACAACGACATCAAAGCCAATCATAAAGGAGGCATAGACCGGCAGCCATGTCCAAAATGCGGTGCGTAGGCCTGTGTAAAGATTTGAGTTGTACGTGTGAGCAGGCATAGTGGCGCTTACACCATCCCTTCTGTGTCCTAATCTAATCTTCCCATATGTACCGAGGACGAGTAGGGCGGTGGCAACATAGGCGCAAGAGAGTAGGATTGGACTATCTGCCAATCCACGAGGACGCGGGATCTTCACGCCCTTGGATTCGGAGTTGGCACTCTCAGAAAAACCGGCACTGACAGTGGTAAGGAGGTAAGATGCCACGAATGGTAGTGCCGTGAGCACTCCGGTGATCAATTGCCATGAGAGGCCAATGGAACTGGTACTATGGTCAGCCTCGTCGGGATATATGAGAGCCTGGTCTGAAACAACTGACGTTATACTCGGATGTTCCAGGTGGTCTGTACGCAGTTGTCCGTGTCCACCTGCCACGTTCCCCAGCGCAAAGCTATCTTGCGATGCAGAGCTCGCATGATTGTGATATTTGTTCGAGCTGACTCCTCCGTTTGATATACCGACAAGTCCAGGTTCTTGCTTATCGACGTATTGAGGGGGGAAACCCTCTTCAGCAGAATTCGGTAGATAAGCGGATGGCTGCGTACTTTTCGATGGCGTTATGACGCCTGGGTATGAAGGAAACTGCTGCTGAGTACCGTTGACTGAGTGGCCATGGTTTCTTTTATGGCTCCGTCCGCGATGGGACCTCCCACCGCGGACGCCATTGATGGCCGGTGGAATTGGTGCGGTTGACATCCTCCATTATCCCATGAGCTTGCCCGGTTGAGGTAGCTAGTCCATCGCCACACGTAGCGCGATGGTGAGGTAGGACGTATAGACGATAGATGGGAGTCGATCAAGCTGCTCGCTGGCAGGTTGGCGTGACTGGTTGAGTTCGGATTGGGAAAAGGAACGCTCCTCCGTGCAGTCTCTAGCTAAATTGGCTGTCAGGCTGCTGGCTAGTCGGAGACTCCAAAGTTCATATCTCAACGCAGCAATAATGAATGGCAGGATGGAGGCCCGTAGTCGTCGTTCGTCGCTCTTGTTTGGTGTATCCGAAGTGGCCACCGCGACGAAGTTGTTCAGGGGGGGTTGAAAGATGATCGCAGGGAAGAGAGACGGCTGCTTATGTCATCTAACGAAGCTTATCTAACGATCAACCCTATTTACTGCCTAAAAGGGCGTGTTTCCCCGCAATCGGAACATCATTAGCCCGCTAGACTGACTAATTACTTACATAATCATTTCTCTTTCCCAAAAGGGGAAAAAAGCACGACAAAACAAAAAGAACGACGAAGTAATCCCTTTTTCCTTCTATTTTTCTTTTTTGATATTGATATATTGACTATTAGATGGAGAGTACTTTTAGGGTAACTTTGGATAAGGACAATGCTTTTGGCATTGCTGCTTTGTATCGCGGTTTTTGGTATATCTCTCGTTGCCGTGCTCCAGCTGCTGCCCTCGCAATATGGAAAGCTGGAACAGCCGGCTGCGTCTGAGCCTCGAGATGCAGTGTCAGTTCAGATCGTCGTTCTGGGAGATATAGGGCATAGCCCACGCATGCAGTGCCATGCACTCAGCATTGCACGGCATGGTGGCCGTGTTTCTCTCATAGGATACCACAGTATGCATGAACTAGCCGTTCTATAAAACTTCAATTCGCCAGACACTGAATCGCTGCAGATTCTACCCCGAACCGTGAGCTGGTGGAACATCCTCTTATATCAATTGTGGCACTCCCATCACCCCCAGAGTTCCTTCGGTCAACAAGCAAGCTTCTCTTTCCCGTTGTTGCGGCATTAAAGGTTCTCCATCAAACATGGCACCTGTGGGCTGCGCTGGCCTACCGCACGGCGCCGGCGAAGTGGATGTTGGTACAGGTGAGCATCGTCTCTTCCCCCCAGCCGGCCCATCATGTTTCTGGGTTCATTATTGGCCCCGTATCACCCCTCGACCGGGCGAGCTCTAGCTTTTATTCGTGTGGGATCAGTCTGCTAAAGAACGACCGTTATATTTCGCCCCGCAGAACCCCCCTGCAGCACCAACACTCGCAATCGCACAGCTTGCCTGTCGTCTTCGGGATACCCGTCTCATCATAGACTGGCATAATTTTGGGTATTCCATCCTCGCGTTGAAGCTTGGAGCTACGCATCCCATGGTCAGGCTGATGGCATGGCACGAACATGCATTCTCCCATTTTGCTACCGCCCATTTCTGCGTCAGTAACGCAATGGCACGAGTGCTGCGCGAACAAGTAAAGATCAAGAACGCCCTCCTCGTACTCCATGATCGCCCCCCGACGATATTCAGTCCGATCCTTGGTGAGCGGGAGCGACTTGCCTTCCTATCTTCCTTACCCGAAACTAGTACGTACGCCGAAGCTATTGTCCAAGGTCGATGCCAGCTTTTAATCAGCTCAACCTCCTGGACACCTGACGAAGACTTTTCCCTTCTCATCGACGCGCTTTGTCGTTATTCTAACCTAACCAAATCCTCCCACCCAGGCCTTCCATCTCTTCTTGTTATCATAACAGGCAAAGGCCCTCAGAAGGAAATGTACCTGTCCCAGGTTGCCCAATTAACAGCACAGGGGAAACTTTCCAATGTAACTATCAAATCAGCATGGTTAGCTTTCGAAAACTATGCTCGTTTGCTAGCCTGCGCGTCATTGGGCGTCTGCCTACATACCAGTAGCAGTGGTGTCGACTTACCAATGAAGGTCGTTGATATGTTTGGTGCCGGACTCCCCGTTATCGGGTGGGACAAATACGAAGCCTGGCCAGAACTTGTCACTGAGGGGGTCACTGGGAAGGGGTTCGATAGCGCAGATAAGCTGCTGGAGCTTCTCGAGAGCCTCTTTGGAGGGGAGGGGAGCGATCTAAAACTGCTTCGGGAGGGAGCTATACGAGAGAGTAAGAATCGCTGGGATGGCACATGGGATCCTATAGCTGGGAAGCTCCTCGAACTAGCTACTTAGTTGTCAGCTGTTAATTTCAAACTGCCTCAATTCTCTACTGGGCTATAGCACCCGCTTTGCTCGCCCCGCAGCTATGGTTTTGTAATTCATAGAAACAAGAGATAAAATAAGTATAACCTGCAACTTTTATTCTTAAGCTACTATCAACCAAATACCAATACCGGAAGTTCGTGTCGATGCCCCGTCAGCTACTTCGATTACAAGTCTAAATGGCCTTGACGTCCCTATGATAGCCCATCGCACCCTTCTCGATGGCAATATCCCCCAAGGGGTCAAAAACAGGTTATGGGGAAGGGGAGAGATACTTGCCAGTAAGTGGTGGTTTTGAAGTAGTTTTTCAGCCGCTAAAGTGTCAAGCCGGTGGCGTCGCTATATACAGTCGCTTCGGATTCTGATCGCTGATTGCCCACAATTGGCCCGACGAAGTGTGACTTGCGAGACCTGCTGCTCTCTCCTATCTCAAACAACTAAAATAATATTTACAGCTGCTGAATATTCAACTATGGAGTGAACCCTATTTACTAGCTTTCAAAAAGAAAGAGAAAATCCAGTCCTATCAAATATTTACTAGGCCCGTCTAAAACCTTTCGTCTTTGTACCTATAGTCGTCATCGGGATGGCAACGATGGTTGAATAAGGGTTCTCTTTCCCGTCCGCTAAAATCCGCCCAAGAGTCTGCTCGTCAGGTCGCCCAACTAGTTATTAAATCGTGGAAGAAGCAACTTCGAGATACAACTATAACTACACTCCGTCACGCTTCACGAAACATTCCGAAGCGTCGCCCACGCAGCCCATAAAAACATGTTAGAACCTCTCGAGCTCCGCTCATATCCATCATGCTACAACAGTCTATCGTGGTCAGCAGACGGCGAACTTGCTATTGCCGCAGGGGAGATCGTTTATGTACTGGTTTGTTGCATCTCACACCACGATAAATTGACGTGCATTCGAGACTAACTCGTAAGAAAACAGTCTCCGAAGCTGAGCAGCGAGGAGAAGCAGCATGATCAGGCTTTTCAACGACCAGCAGGACTGCAGTGGGATATAACCAAGCTCAAAACCAATGCATTCACCCTGGAGGAGCTGCCTCTCCTACTCCCCGAGCCGGGGGCCACATTTTCTATCGGCGAAGAGCAATCTATCAGCCATGCTGTGTCAATAGCCTGGTCACCTCCACGCCTGGCAGTATACAGGAAATGCATGTTGGCGGTGTTGACTAGTAACTCGGCATTGTCGCTCTGGCAGGCCACTGACGGCGCTTCCAAGTGGAACAGGGTGATGATTCTTAATCATTCACTCCGGAGCTATTTCAAGGGCATCGTGGGCAATGATAATGCTCTACTCCGGCGAAAACAAAGGATCAAGGCCTTTTCCTGGAGTTCCCCTTTGTTAACAGCCACCCAGGCCCCAAATGAACGCGATCAGCAGGGTTATTGTTCTAGTTATAGGATGAATTTCCTTATCGTCAGCAACGAGACTAACGATATCGTCGTGCTCAGAATCAGCCCGCCCTCACTCGGAAAGGGTGTAGGTGCTACAGTTCTCTCACATTACTCTCTTTCTCCGCTAGGGGCCCAACTTTCTCGATCGGTTGAGCAAGGCTCTCTATTCGCAGAGTTGGCGGCAAGAAAGGTTACTGTTACTATTATCTCATGCAGCCCTTGGATGAAGAAGCTAGAAAACACCCAGACATCGGACAGTGAGGTTTGGAAGTCTTTAGTTGCCCTTATGTATGGGTCAGATTTGAAGATCTTGCAGCTGGAAACGGAGGTTACTCCCGTACATAGTGAGGCTATAATCAGGAAGCTCGATTTACGAGATGGAAGTCCAACTTTCCAACCCTCTTCGGGTGTGCTTGATATCAAGGGTCCTTTACACTGGGTTGCTACCGCTGTACGTGCACTTTACCAGGAGTTGAGTATTTATTTTTACGCAACTAATCCTTGTGAATTAGGAACACGATGACAATTTCGGACTGGCAGCTGGGATGATGAGCGGATTTGTTCTCTTGACAATTCCCAAAAATGCTGGTGCGCAATCCAATGTCGAGGCCAAAGTGTATCGAGAGAAGTTTGATCCTTCTGCCGGCAACTGGTATCCAATATCAGGTATTTTAATATAATATACCCATCGTATTCACCATTCTAACTTAACTGGCCTTAGGTTTCACTTCGATCAGGGGTATCGCAGGCGAGGACAGCACCCTTTATGCCATGACCCTATCATCCTTGCATAGCTTGAACTTCCCTAGTATGGATACCCAGAAACAGCAGTCGTCGGATGATGATGACTTTACACAAAATTTATACTTGGTGAATGGTATTGAAAGGTTCAGAGATCGCTTTGATCTGGATTACGACCTGGGTGGCATGTCAATAGCGAAAACTTGGGGTTTATGCAGCCATCGTGGGTGGATTGTCACCTGTGCAACGTTTCATCCCACTGATATGGTACAGCATACAACTTCCTCTCAAGAACGAACGACAGTATTCTTTGCGCCTCCCTGCCAGGACAGATTTGACCATACCGAACCCGGTATGCCATGGCACTTGCCAATTATCACCCCCGAGGGCATACATGATTCAGCGTGTAAAATTATACAATTTACACTGGAGCACCAGGGAACTCTATGTATAAACGATCCATGGACACAAAAACTCCTCTACACCGCTGCTTGCTGTGTGATAGTCCACTATAATTCAGATCCGAGTCTGATCACTCTCGCGCAAGGAACGATACAGGCTCTGACCCAAGAATCCCGTGTAGACCTAAGTCAGGAAATCACTCACCTACACGAACTCGAACAGGAATTACCAGTACTCGACCCTTATCGATCACGCACCAAGATCATACCGCCAAAATCAGGGAGCCAGCTTGAATGCGCTGGGGGTAACATGTTTGAAAACTGTGATATCTGTGGCAGCGGGATCGAATGGTTTTCTCCAGTAGAATCACAGTGCGCAGAAGGGCACCTATTTGGTATGTAAAGAGGCTCGGCATTTCGGGTGGCGAAGATGCTTTGCTTCCTCTTGAGGCCATTTACTGATGTAATTTCGACAATTAGGCCGGTGCGCATTGACGTTTTTGTCAATTCAAGATCCATCCATCTCGAAGCGATGTTCAAGGTGCGAAAAGGAGTGCCTGGATGATAACAGTGCAGCTCTTAGCAAAGACGAGCCCGGTGGTTTGCTAAGAAAGGTCCTTAACAGATTTGACGAGTGTCCTTACTGCGGTAGCAAATTCAAGGCATAAACATAGTTACAATGCATATACCACGAAGTAAAGAAGAAAACATAACTTCTCAAACACGTATAAGACTTAATAAAACAACCGAAATAGAAACCGTCTATGGAATATTATAAAAACATGACGCACAAATATTTTATATCCAATAAAATGCCAAGATCTATGCGAGATAGGGGCAGCAGATAGTAAGGCCCGCTAAAGCTAGTACCTTATTCCATCCTAGCTGCTTCTGACTCTAGAAGAGGCCTCCTCACGAGGGGTGTAAAAGGGCATAAAGCCTGCCAGCATAAGCGCTAAAAGGGTACCATGTGTCGGCCACCAGTTCCGTGCATCGTACAGGGCCTAACGGAATACGAAGCGGATGCGGAGATCAAAGTCTCTTTTGCTTTATATGACATCGCAGTCATTCGAGATAAGTATATACTTAATCAAACATCTTCGTCATGGCCTTATGGGCCAACTCGACGCCGAGACTAAATAAAATACGGGTTAGCGGGGGGTGATGGGGGGGGGTCAGGGCTGGTCGCGATCTTACAATGTGGCGGCGTTGGCTGGGACTGCTCTTGCGAGAGCAGGGCCAAAGCCGGGGAAGAATGCCTTATAGCCACCGCTTGCGTAAACGCTTCTAATGGTACCACCGATGGTTGGTTTGCCGGGAGCACTCTGCAGCCGTGACTTGACGGTGTCAACGGGGAAAACAGGGATCCACATGGCTACCCCGGCAGCACCTCCGGCGGTCAGGATAGCAGTCAGAGACAACTCGCCGGTGACATTCCCGTCCGCGTCTTTGGGCGTCAAGCTCCGCTTCACATATTCGTACATGGCAAAATAAGCGGCGGACCCAGGACCATCACGGGCGAGGGTCATGGCACTCCCACGAAATACACTTCGGATCCCGCCCTCTTTATATAGTTGTCGTACAACGTCAACTCCGCCGCTATACTTTGGTTTTTGGCCAGGCGGTGGCGGATGCTGTCCTTGGATTTGGAGCAACACCTTCACTCTCTCAAATGGGGCAGTGATTAATGTCATGGGGATAGCTGAGAAGAATCCGGCTGCGGATATCTGAGCGATAGAGAACTGGGGAGTATTGTTGTGAACGGGGACCTCGGACACGCTGCGAACAATTGTTTTGCCCAAATCATAACCCTTTAAAAATTTGCTATTAAAATTCGTACTGAGAAAGGGATGGAGGACGGGGACTAGAAGAAGCCTACCCAAAAGCTAACGGCAACTATCAAACAAGTGAAATATTAGCTAAAACGAGTCTTCATTTATTCGTAGAGAGAGCGGGTGATAGACAAAACATACACATTGGCGTAACTCCAACGAGCGGAGCAGAAACACCTGCATATAGGCCCTAGACCATAGACACAGTCAGCAATCTAGGCGAGGCCACGAGCACAAAGGTAACGGAAAGGACACTCACTCTTGCTACACCCTCCCGGGCGATAGTCTTTTTAACCACATCTATGGCGCCGGTGTAGACACCTCGCTCGGCGGTTTGGAGGCGCACTTTCACCAGATCGAAGGGATGGCCGACCACAACGGCACAGAGGCCACCTACTCCACCCGCTACAAAGGAGCGGACTTGTGCAAGAGTGGAATTCACTGTAGGTGAAACGGTCTTTTCTTCCTGTGGCGCCGGAACAGGTGCGGAGGGGACTTTAGATGCCATGGCTGAGGATGCAAGGGTAATAAAATATAGGGTATAGAAACTCTAGTACATCTAGCTCTAAGTCGAACCAAACAGGAAATGCGCAGTAAAGCTGTATACAAAAAAGAAGAAGAACGCAGCACAGTAAAAGGGAGGAGGAAAAAGAGATCAAGATATCATATGGAGAGATGTTCCTTTTTCTTATCGCGCGTGCTCAACTCGGGCCTCGGCTCGGCGTCGGATAATCAAATAGCCAAAATCACGTGACAAAGGACTTAAATTGTATTAGGTAATCACCAACATGTATACTCCGTACTGAAGAGTTAAGTATACAAATATCTCCAACTTTTGAGATTGATATTTAATCCATGCCAAACGAGATATGTCCACTGGTAGGATTATCACGGAGTATGTTCAAGGGGCAAAAAAAAAAGCTAGAATCAAGCATGCTATACACAGATTATATCATCAAAGTAACCCGTAAGTATAGAAGACTCCGTTTAAATTGCTTACAGTCCTTTTTGGAGACAGATCACAAAATCAAAACTCCAAAGCACCATAAGCTCATCTCATAACAAATATATCAATCACTCTCACATGGTACTGTGGAAGGCACTGTTAGTCGGTCTTTAAGATACTGGCGTATATTCCACACAGGTTTCGCTCTTGTGTCTGCGGATATGAGACACCCAGATAATTACGTTGTCGATGGCAATCACTGTAGTTCGTTGGTCAGGTTGGCTTTTAGATCAGGACGGTGAAATAGGGAAAATAAGAAAGTCTTACCTCCAAGGTAAGTGAGAACGACGGTTGGCGTAACCCAGGCGCTGTCGATGTAGTACTTAAGAGTAGACAATTCGACATCGCTATCGAAATTTGACATGACGGCCAACAGCGACAGGAAGACACCGATAGTGGTGGCTGTGGCTATGCTCAGCATCTCGGCACGGCTCTTATGTGACTTGGAGAACCAGTGCAACATTGCGAGAATGACAAGAGTTAGTCCCGCAGCGATAAAGAAAAATCGGAAAAGGATAGTGGCGGCTGAGTAAATTTGCCGAAGCTCGTTAATAGCAGCTTCGCCTCCCTTTTCGGCCCCTCCGGCCCCTTCAGCTTTAACCTCAATGCCAAAGGTGTGCATAACCCAGACAAGTGTCTCTGCTACAAACTCTTTCAAAAGCTCGTTTACCTCCTCTGAAGACGGTGTAAAATCCTTAACAGCGGATAGTTTCTCGTAGATAGGGGTGAGGTCTGGCTTTCCATCCGTTGACTTGAGTCGGCTAGAGATATCGGTAATAATCTCTTTAAGACCACCAATTAGGTCCGCTGGGGTTTTGACCTGGTTGATCTTGTTAAGGGGTCCGATAAGGGAGTCCTCGTAGAGCCTTTTGGAAACATCATAAAGAACAAAGGAGCGGCTTCCTTCGCTGGTCACAAGGATAGCGACGTGCAGCGGGTAATGGAGGACAGCCCAGATTTGCTGACGGATGGATCCAAAACGATTCGGGTCTACCTGGTCAAAGTAGAGCATATAGACGAGGTAAATGATCAAAACATGGCAGATAACTAGAGAAACCGAAGTTCCTGATATTTCCGAAGTTCCTAGGGCGATACTTTTAATCTAATATAGAAGTTAGTTTCGACGATATATAGATGCTATTAGGGGCGTTTAGGGGCGTAATTGTTAAGACTTACAGCCTTGGTCATGCCAACAATCCCCTCGCCAAGGACAATCAAAGTAAGGCATCCGAACCTCTCTACAATCGGGGTTCCTTTGAAAGACAGGACCTTCCAAAAACTGGAGATGGCAACCATGAATACAGCCTCAAAAGCAATTACGACATACCAAGCGATATGTGCACTTGGAGAGTTTAGAGTATAGGCGCTTAAGCCTAGAGCAAGGAAGACCATTGCTGCGATGAATAGGGTAGCAATGACAAGGACCTTGGCGGTGAAGGTCTGCCTATGGCCCCTTAAGTACCAGGCCACGACCATGTATTGTGCGACTAAGGTTAATCGAGATACCATGAGGACGTAGCACATACTAGCAAATCGGCCAGGGTGCTCGACGATATCAACAACACTAAAGTTGACAGACAGAACCGCGAGCCCAGTTATGATGCCAATATGAAGACCCTTGAAGATTCGGGCCAATATGGAGTCAGCGTAGAATCTGATATCAAATAGGGCAGCTTGTAGCCAGCAGAACCATAGGATGGTTATGAATGCGATATACGACTTGACGCCTATGACGATGTTAGAGCGAAAAATGGTTTGAATTAAAAATAACGCAAGGACATACTATCAGATGTGTTGATTTCGTGGGTAGCATGAAAGATGGCGAGAGTGGCGACGAAGAAGAGATCATAGAAGAGTTCCATGGTGGTAGCTTCATGGTTCTTCTTGAGGACGGGGCAGTCAGTGGGAAACGACTGCTCCTCTGGAGGGGGCGTTCCGGGTTGCAATCCGTGGTGTATTCCATGGTGACCTTCATGGTGTTTCTTCTCGTCTCGCTGGTCTTCCTCTGAGGCAACCGGGTTGGCGATGAAGGGAAGAGGCTTCCGCCAGTTCGCGTCCGTATAGTTGCGGCGGAAGAGGTTCTTGAGCTGCATCGTGAAAAGTACCAAGGAATCGAGAAGCGCCTTCGCGGCTTGGTATCTTTGGCAAAGAAGCTTAGCCTTCGGCCCAGAGGTTGGCACGGCGGCAACGCTGGCAGTATATATACTCAGAGCTCAGCGAAAAGCAAAGAAAAATAAAATTAAAAAATAGATAAGATAAAAAAAGAGAGAGAGAAAATCAAAAGGGAAAAGGGGGTAAAGGTGGGCGTCGTCTGGCATGCGAGAGGAGGCTGATGGTGATACTCTAAAGGATTTAGGGCATCCCCCCAAGCTTTTCACCAGCTAGCAAGGACCGGGAGGTGCAGGCCAATCAGACAGGCCTCAGACCGCCCTACGGAGGAGGTCTAAAGACAAGCAACGACAAGCAACGACAAGCAATAAGAAGCAAAGAAGGGCTGCGCTGCGGGTCCTCTTTGGAAGGATTTGGGGCAGATATCCCTATTTGTCATTGCCATGTTTGTTTGGCTGAAAGCCGCCAGTCGCATGTGGGCTAGGAAACGCCATGTGTATACTCCGTAAAATCACTACTCTGTCAGGAGTAATTCAAGCACTGGCTCAACCACCTATCGAGCTATAAATAGTATGTTGTGCATGCCTCCGAAGAATCAGGCCAATAGCTGGCAGTTGGGCTCTTGAGGCGCTCTACATAGTAGGGCAGTTTATTGCTCGGAGTCCCCATCCTTCCCCCCACCCTCCTTTCTTTTTGTATGAAGCCATGTCAAGTTTGATATTTCAAAGCTGACGGCTGAGATCGACCCCTTAGGTAATCAAGCATTGTCTTCTTCTGGCATAAAACTGCCAGGAGTTAGGTTCCGTCCCCCCAGCCGTGTAATTTTTGGAGCGAAAAATCCACCTTGAGTCCACCAACGGGCCAGCTGAAGATCGCGACTCGGCCCGCAGGCTTAGGGCCACCTCAACAGATGGGCCAAGGCTGCACCTGCAGACGACAGAGGGCATGGAGTACAGGGTAGCTCGGCACGAAGGAATCAAGAGCCTGGAGACTATTGAAACTGCACGCAGAGGGTAGAAAGAAGTGGATGAAGCAGAAGAAGCAGAAGCAGAAGAAGTCAAGAGGGAAAATTTGGTCAAAAAGGGCTTATCACGTGTAATACGCTTATGTAATCACTACTAAACAGTCACGGGCAATAAGTATTTATCCGTACCTATATAAGGTATACTTAAGTGGCTTACAGAGTACGGACTACGGAGTATATGAGTATTAAGTGCTAAGGAGCAACCAGACAATGCTTGAAGAGCCATCGAAGGAGGAACAAGCATCTAGCACGACCTACTCAACGGTTTTAATGGCATCGGGTATCAGCCACATCGTCGGAGTACAGGATAACTATGCTCAGCCCCCGTAAAGCAGAGATCCACAAGTTGACGCAGCAGGGCGTATCAGCAGTGAGGTCCGTGGCTGGCCCTTGCACGAAGGATGCAGCCTCCCTGTTGGACGTTGTCAATGAGATGGAGTCACATCAACTAACTTCGTCATTTCAGCTCTCTCGACTACGAAATGCAGACTTTACCTTCAACTAGGTCGGGATAACGCCTGTGGATGGGCAGGGATAGTGACTCTTGGTTTCTGTTTCGACCCGGGACTATATCTTGTTCATGGCCAGCGGCACCAAAGAGGCTACCTCGAGCACCATAGAGTTGCTGGCAAAAGAATCATACTGCACGCTACGCCAGCCATCGGACCCTATCGAGGCTAGTTAGTTTAATCTAATTAAATTAGAGCACTAACTAGATTTGCTTTGGCAGTCCTAGTTGTTATCACCTACATGCGGCTTCAATTTAATAATACCCGTAAATTCTCTCCAGCGGGGTTCATACAGGCTCTATTCTTTCGAACCTTCCCTTCATTGGGATAACTATTAGATCTCTGGAGCATGGTCAGCTTGGTTGACGTTAACAGTTCAATCAGTAGCGGGTGTCTTTCAAACGGAACATACTAAATATTCCCACTGCCTACTGATATTCTCGCTTGCTTTAGCAGGGTTCTTGTCGGGCCCTGGAATACCACTCTTCGTCTGTTTAGTCAGGCTGACGTTCGTGAAGACGCCAGACAACTATATCTTGGGCACTGTACAACAGTACTTTAGGGAACCACTTTGCGCTTAGCGGCACATCGTCTCGCGCCTTTATATCGTTGACAACCTTCCGACGCTCGAGAACTTTCAAGCTCAGAGTACATAAGATCCCACGTCTGCAAAGCACAAAAGCAAGCCAGGAATATAATAGGACAAGGCAGAGATGTGACGGCAGATCAACTTCATGAAAACTGTGGGGGTACGTCTGTTAACATGTTTGGTTAAGGGGTAGCGGCCCTTATACGCGTTGTTATAGGCGCGGTAAGAAAATGCATACTTGAGGGGCCTGGACATCGCCTCCACCTATATCCCTCTGTTGAGTAAAGGCTGACTGTACTCTACAGTTATATAGAAGGAGAAATGCTGTTGACCTGGCGCTTCGGGAGTCAGATAGGAATTCACTTTTGGTGCGATCGCCCACGCCGGGTACTTATTAAATTATAAAAAGCCCCAAGTAATACCAGATTTATAAGTACTCCGCGCATAAGATATATCGAAGCCCTGGATAATATAATTAGTTAGGGGGTATTGCATTATTATTTCACAAGATGACTTTTGAATAGCTCTTGGGAAGTAGAAGTGTCGTCATGGGCCCCCTTTCCCCTTTGGGCAGCTGATATCATGTGACTATCGGAAAGGAACAACTTTGTAGCATTCACGTGACTCTACTCAAATCAAATGTTTCGAAGATGAAAAGTTGAACAATTTCCCAAGGATTGCATAAAAGCCACCAAGTTTTGCTTTTTCTTCACTGATCTACAAATACGAACGAACAAGGCGTCACAGAAGATTCTCGGCGATGCGGCCTGGTACAACGATAAGCAAGACAGCGAGCTGGCCGGCGCTGGGGGATTAAGGAGGGCGCCCATCTTCGCCCGCGGAGACCCCAGAGCCCTCTACCTTCCCCCTGTTATATAGGCGCGGCTGGCTGTCTTCTGGCTGTACGTGGCCTTCGATCAGGAATTGATCATCTGAAGCCAAAGCATAAACCTTTTCCCGGATCAAGGGAAACATGACCTCCCGTGCCCAATCACGCAGAGCCTTGCTGTCTGCCCCAGGTTTTTTTCTTAATCTAAACACAAAGTTAGGCTCTGTCACAGTTCAGAGCGGGTCAGACGGTTCGGACGGTTCAGAAGGGCACAGCTATTTTGAGTAACTCTCTGGACAGAAGTGCACACGGTATACGCTGTATGGAGTATAGTGGATAATGCTGAGGTCCAAATATTTACCCGCTAACCGAGCTCTAGGATCCCATGGAAGCTGTAGTCTCGCGAGCCTGTCTCCTTACACCCATTATTCTTCAGTCAGACAGGCCTCCTCACGGGGGAAGGGGGGGGTGTAGGGATAAGACATGCCCGCAGCAATCATGGTGGTGGCAGGGATATTTAAACGATTGCCCAGCACGAGAGTTACATTGGGTGTAATCAATCTCCGCCTGCATTTTCGTTTCCACTGGAATATGTTTGCAACAGCTTCCCAGTCGGTTGCTTCGCCTCGCCTGTGTATCTATCGGCTGTCTTCCTCGAGCTCTCACGGCCAGCCTC
>JANTQJ010000524.1:0-14131 GCA_032989685.1 Arthroderma sp. PD_2
TCTCACGAGGATTCAATTAATGGCGAAATTCGGCTCCAATCGCGATCAAGCTTGTAAACTGCGAAACACCTTCATCAATCGCTCCAAGCCCTTCCTGGCTCCGTGGTCGCAGTATGAAATCCCTATCGCGAAAAACCTGAGCTGGAATCCTGGGTTATATTGGCTGAACGGCGCACCAGACCCCAGGATCCTCCATGTAAGCGTTCAAACCGGCGGGACGAGGGGGCGCAAGAGGCGTTATGCTATATAGCGGAAGGTGTTATATGCGCTTTCGTTTCTTCAAAGCGATGCCGGTCAATCTTTGTTCTCTCGAAGAAAATATTTGTATAGACTGTGGAATTTTGGAGATTTGGAGAGCAAAAGAAAAAGCGGGGGGGAAGAAGAAAAAAAAGAAACCCCCAAAAAAGTCCAACGCGGAAGAAGCAAATCCAACAACAGAAGAAACCTGGGACTTACGATGTGATAGACCGCGAAAGATGAGACGAGAAGGACGTTCCTCTTCTTCTTATTCGTCTTTTGAGAGCAAGAGATCAGCTGCTTCCGTGGGGGAGTAAAGGAAAGGGGGGCTTCCTCGGCTAAACTGTTATCTTTACATGATGCTATTAGTTGGTTCTTTTTCTCACCTTCGGCTTTTACGAAAGTAACTAACTGATGGATATTTAGTGATTATAGTGAGATAGCAAGCCTGGTTCCTGATAAGCAGATGCTGGTTTAAAGGGAGATCCCCCAGATCCCAAGCGTGGGAAGCCGGACCAGGATACCGCAGCCTTAAGTATCTTAAGAGCATCCAGGTCAATAACAGGATAACAGATAAAGGACAGATCATCTTATTTGTTCTTTTATCAGCTATTATATAATGCTTTTCATATATACTTTGGACGAATAAAAGGGGGGCCTACCGTCTAAATGCCAGCCCAGGGAGAGAGAGATATATACCTTTATTCTATGTCTCGATAACACTCACATGTTCCCGTTGGCCTCGAGGGCGGTGAGGTTCGTCTCCTTGGGCAGTCCGTTGGGCGTAGTCGAGCTGGAATTTCGTCTACTTTCGGCTTCAACCCTGAGGATCTCGGCCTTCTCGCCGTTCAGCTTCGTCGAGGATTCTATCTCTACACCGGCCAGGGCCCAGATATCCGGCTTCCGCTTAGCGTGTAGTTCGGCCACAGGGAGCTCATCGGCGTGTAGATGGGCGCCAGATCGGCGTAGTAGCTCTACATGGTCGACCAGGCCGGCGTTGGCCGATAGGAAGAGAGGCGTTTTGCCCGTGTTGTTTCGGAGATGCACTGAGCTGCCGTGGAGGAGAAAGTAGCGAAGAATCGATATGTTGGAAGACGTGGCAGCCAGGTGCTAGTCATTTCATACATCAGTATAGATAGGAAGTGTGACGAGGGGGGAACAAGGTGTGAGTGACTTACCAATGGGGTGTTGCCGGAATAGTCGGCGTCGTTGAGTAGCCATTTCTGGTCTCCTCGCATGATATCAGTCACCTGGCCTAGGTCTCCGTGGGAGATGGCGTATCCGAGTGCAGTCAGGCTCTTGACTCGGTCAGGCAGAGAACCGTCAGGGTGTCTGAAGAGAGGATGGGAATGGTCGGATAGTTCGCCGCGCAGGGACCTGGACATGGCTCGCGCTACAGACTCGGGAGTAGCATCATGCATCGCAAGTAGGTAGGCAAGTTTCGTGAGAGCTGCTTCAGTGGTCATATCGCCGCCTGCGACGACACCAGCTCGAGATAGAGTCATGCCCGTTGCATATACCGGGGCCACGCTTCCTGATAGGCCTATACATGTAGGTTAGCAGCTGATCAAGACATAAAAGTGAAGGCAGGAGGGGGAACATACATTGAGTAACGTTGACGATGACAATTCCTCGTTTTATCGCATCTGCGAGCACCTTGGTCATGCGATTATCCTGTCCGCCAGGCGCATTGCCTGCACCAAACGTCTCCAGCACCAATCCCCGTAGCCCGGTCAGTCGAAGGACAGAATCCACCATCTCTGGCTGTATACCGGGGAAGATGCGTAGACATGCAACGTGAGTGGTATCCAAGTTCGTCTGGATGCTGAAATGCTGTATATTCTTCGGCTTATCTACCAGATCCCACGCAACTTTCGTCTTCATCGAGGACGTCGTAGCCAGCGGCGGTGCATTCGGAGACGCAAAAGCCGCAAATTCACTGGCGGCCACCTTCGTCGTCCTGTTGCCTCGGAACAGCTTGCCATTGAAATACAGACATACTTCCGGAATCATGAAATGGCCCGCAATCACCAGCGACCCGAGCAGATTATCAGCCGCATCGTTCTGAAGCTGCAACATTGGCGTCTGGCTGCCCGTTAGAATCACCGGTTTGCCCAGATTCTGCAACATGAAGCTCAGTGCTGAGCCCGTATATGCCAAACTATCTGTGCCATGGAGCACGACAAAGGCGTCGTAGAGCGTGTAGTTCCATGAAATCGTCCTTGCGATCTGAGCCCAGCCCTTTGCATCGATGGAGCTGCTATCCAGCAACTCTTCGAATTCGTACACTGCATAGCGCACTCGAGCGTTGTAGCTGCTCATCGGGGTGCGGAGGGAGCGACGGCTAACTCGCTCCCCGGAAGCGTTAACGACAACATCGAGCTCGCCTGGCTCTGAACCATCGTTGAATGTTGGAGACGGCTCCAGAGCTGCCTGCTGGAAACCACGAGCTGGTATAAATCCCGATTCCGAGGGACGCATGCATATCGTGCCCCCGGTCATGATGATCAGAACCCGCGACTCGGGGCGTAGCCCGTAAGCCCGCAGCTGGTCATGGTCCGCCATGTTCGTAGAAGCCTCAAGAGATGTAAAGATCTGTCGAAAATGTTATATATACGAGCTAAGAGAAGTTCAACTGGCGTGTGTTAGAGACGAAGTTGAGGTAAAGAAGATATAAGGCAGACTCGGGCACAATTTGATCGATTTAGCCCATGTTGACTTCTTCTTTTTTCACTCCCGTCAGTCTGGAGAAGAAAAGCAAACAAGGCCAAAAAGAAAAGGATCCAGGAAACGGAATCAGATGATGCAGCGGATATTTCTGATAGGTTCGGGCCTTTTAAAAAAACACGACGGTTAGAACTTTCTGGCGAACGGTTTGTGGAGCAGAAAACAGTCAAGGGGCGAGTTAACTAATTATTAATGGTTAAACGTCTGGGAGTCCCGCGGAACAGTTATAATGGGAAGATTCATAGATCCAGAGGTGTTGGGTATCATTTCATATATTAATTCGCCTTCCTGGCCATGGAAGAACTGCTCTGGGTGATGTCATATTCGTTTTTTATCACCAGAGTTGGAAGTTTGTTCGTGCATGAATACCTTGTTGAAGAGCAATCCATGATGCGATCCTGGTTCAGACCCGGCAGTCATTACAAGATATACTCGCATGGAGTGCTCATATTCCGTGCAGCGTGTGCTCTCCCATGGTGACCATCGTTCTCATGAACTATAGGTTGTTTTCGGCTCAAGAGGGAATATGGAATGCACCAAAAAGTGGTCTACCGGCCAACATTTAAGATATAACTCACAGCTTTTGGTAGCCGCTATTGCTTGATAGCTTGTTGATAATGTAATAAACATGACGACTTGAATATTTCCCGAACAGCGTGTATTGATCTATCTAGATGTATCTAAACAATTGCCAGAACTCTTTGACTATTTCACCCTAATTAGGTGCAGTAAAATCTACCGCCGTCTATGAAAGAATCACTCATTCTATCATCAAGAAAGTAACAATAACAGATGCATGCTCTGAGGCTACCGTCTCCTAGGCTCCTGATCCGCAATGGGAACTTGGTGATATGTTATGTCCTCCGGCTCCTCAAGTTTCTTAGCCATCATGGCTACCGCGAGTCTGAGCTGTTTTGACCCTACCGTTTCGATCCATTGGTCTGTTGAAATTGACGGAGCCCGAGCCCCAGGGTATATGAGGCTCCCTAACATCCGGCCGTAGGAGGTAAGGGAGAGATATAATCGCATCTTGCTCGGTCCTGTGCGGCGCATGATGATAAGGAAAAGGGTAAACCCCATGACAAGCAAAGTGATAACCAGAACTATGATCGCAGGTATCCCATACAGCATGTGGTAGCTGACCTGACGAGAAATAATATAAACCGGCA
Organism: Arthroderma sp. PD_2; assembly: GCA_032989685.1. Classification (NCBI taxonomy): domain Eukaryota; kingdom Fungi; phylum Ascomycota; class Eurotiomycetes; order Onygenales; family Arthrodermataceae; genus Arthroderma; species Arthroderma sp. PD_2. Next base: position 4,134 of record JANTQJ010000524.1, read on the forward strand.
CTATAGTTGACTCGGTCGTGTTGTGGCCTGTACTCCATTTAGCGTGTCGCTTTTGCGAAGATGGAAGCCAGCTTTTGGTGCCAACTACCAAATTGGCAGAAACATCAGTCCAAAGGAGATTCATCATCTGCTGAACACCCTTGAAGTCGCGGGATAGGTCGACCCATTTTGAGTAGAATGTAACGTCGTCGAGGCCGGTATATGTTATTTTGTGTTTCCCGCTAGGATTGAGGTAGTATATGTATTGCGCAACATCCTTGTAAAAGATATTGCCAGGCATATTTGACTCTGAGGTATCCCCTATCGGCATTTCTGTGACAAAGTCATTATACCCAGGGAGCCACAGATGCTCCCGTTGAATGTGGGAGATGTCGTCCCGAGCCGCTACTTCTGGCGACACTATACCCCACAAGGGGCGAACGGTTTGGATAGAGAAGTTGTTTAACCGTTCAACTCCCCAGAGTGGCATCTCCTCACGGTGATTGTAGTTCTTTTCCATGATACTATCAACACGGAGACCACTAAGCGCCCTGGTACCGTTGAATCGGAATTTTACCTTTCTAATAACAGCCTTCGTCGCTGTCGCACACATGTACATTGGAGTCCGAATTGGGGTATTTGATTCCAGAAATAGAGCGTTCTTCCCGTCCAACCTTTGACCTGCCCCTTGGACTAATCCGCAGGAAACGCCAACAGATGAAATGTTTGCACGCTCTTCCGAAGTTGGATATTTGCAAGCGATCGTGTCTATGCGAATACACAGTTCTCAGTTAGCAGTATGAAGATTTCAAGCGACAGTATTCAAACGTACCCAATTTGTGAAAGTCCATATTTGTTAGATTCAGCGGGTTAGGATACTTTATTGGCGGATTGCCGGACGAAAAGTTTACAAATTTCCCTCCTGGCCAGCTAGGCATTAAAAATGCCCTACCATATACAAATGTAGTCTGTAAGACATTCGGTATCATAAAAGTCGAATCGACAGCCCCAAGTTCGAAGCGTTTACCAAGGTGAGAATCTAAATAGGACCAAGCAGTTCGGCCGTCTGATCCGTTAGTTGTCACATTGAGGTACAGCATTGTCAGCATGTTGTAGTGCCAGGCAAGGCTGTATGCTCGGTCGTACAGGCGTGGATCCTCTTGGAAGTCTGTCGAGTCAACATCCGGTTCGACCTGCGAGAGATTCGTGAATCCACCGTGATCAACTAGGGCGATGCTCGAAATACTTTTCAGCGCTGTATCGTAATGACCGCTTTCGGAAAGCTCATACTCTAAAGTAGTGTTTGTGTTGACGCATTGTGTTTCGGGCTCGATAAACAGGATATCCTCTGTCCACTCTGCATCCATCGCGTTACCGATTGGAACGGTGTGGTTTCGGAACCCAATGCGTCCAGTCTCTGTGTCAACTATCAAGCCTTCGACAATTGTGATATCCTGCTTCACGATAAATTTGAAAAGATGCCGATACACAGCCTGTGAATAGGCCGATCCTCTGACATTGTAGCTTATCTGATGGGACTCCCGGAAAATACGCCACTCGATATCGAATAGACTAGAAACGGTCGCCGACACGTTTCCACTGGTGAAAAGGTCGATATTCCCTGGCCAGACCGAGTAAGCTTCGATGTCATCCAACTCTTCAAATTCGGCGGCAGGTGGTGCGCCAGGACATCCTACAACGGTTTCATAACAAATCCGAGTAGGTTTATAAGCGGCCCGTGAAGAAGTTGCTCCTCCAAACGGCGTCGTATCAGGTGAATATCGAAATGGAACTAGGGTCGGCTCATTATTTGGTGATAGCTCATCGTAGAGACCGAGCGGTGTAACGATACTAGCAATGCCAACCAGCGAGAGAACAACGGGCTGGAACCAGCTTATGAATTGAATTCTCCTGCTGACTGCGGTGCTAGCGGAGCTGTCACTGTCCAGAAGTAGAGACCAGTGACTCCCATGCAGGAGGCGACTAACCACCGACCTGTTTAACGCGAGAGATGTGAGATTGAAGGAGAAGGCCCGGTATGGTAGAAAAACCTGGGGAAGGCAAATTTACCATGAAACGATTGAGTGTTCCTCCGATAAAAGGCCTACCAGAACAAGGCCAATAGCTGTGGGAACCAGGTGCTGCGCTTCAGTCTGTTAGCATAGCGAGCAATAGGGCCTTCCTAGCAGGAGTAGAAGTGATAATAAACGTACTAAGAAACACTCCCGCAGCGATGAACCCAGATACGTAGCCGACTGTTAGGCTCGCCATTTGTTAAGATTAGGGGTTAGGATATCGAGCTTCAAGGTGGTATGGATAGATGCTCCCACCTCTACTTCCAGGCGCAGCTCATGTAGATATCCCAGAGGCAACAAGACATGGCCGCGGAGGGTATAAAGCATTCGAGCATCCCGGCCATGTTGTACAGCAATCGGAGGCTGTAGCCTGCTCCAAGGCATCCAAAATGTCTTGACCAACGATGCAAAGGTGCATCTCTTCCCTGGCAAAACTATCATGGTACAGAAAATATACGAGGCGGCTGATGGCAACCCTTATAAATATCAAAATCCGGTCCCTCGGCAAGGCTGGCGGGTTATCCTATTTGCTGCTCGCGAGAATGCAGGCACCTCCCGGAATGCAAAGACGGGATGCCCGCTATAGATAGATTAAGGCTGCTATAGATAGTACAATCTTAATCCCGAGGAAAAAGAAGCCAACGATGAGTATACGATAAGATCATCGATGGTGGCGTTTACTCCCATCTTCACCCTGATCTCCAAGCCTTCCGCGTCATCTGTAATATATTGCGTGCATGCGTCCGACTCTCCAGCCCTTTGCCTTCCCCCATCTCTCGTTAGCTAACTAGCTTGGCGAGCTCAAGTCCATTAGTAATGGCACGAAGATAGGTGTGGTGTTCAATATAGGGTGAATATGAGGAAACAAATGAGTACTAGAAATACCCCACCAAACAATTCATTGACTGGATAATATGCATAAGGATATTGCAGGTATTAATATACTCCAGTGGAGGTATATTATGTCCAAATCACAAAATTTCTCTGGTGGTTAGTATACAATATGTATATGTTCGGGCGAAGAGACACGCTTGGGAGAAAAAGGAACCCCCCGGCCTACGGAGAATCATTAAACCGGGGTCAGTTTCCCAAGCTTCAAAAGCTTCCACCACCCCAAGTTAGAGAGAGAGAGAGAGAGCTACCTAGGTTACTTGCTCTGCTTGTTCTCCAGATCCTCGCCCAGTTCTTCCATTCAGTCCGACATTTGCTCCATTACTGCAGCGTCCTACACCCATTAGAGATGTCTCGCTCGATTTACGATCTCCTCCTAAAGGGCCAGCAAGTCCTTGTTGACGGTCGTTATGGTTCATATCAGGTCACTAAAGCATTGAAAAATCCGTTTTTCAAGCTTCAACTTTAGAAAAGAACATACCGTGGGCTCTTCCCCTATATACATATTCTATATCTGCTCGGCAGCTAATGGTCAACTCGAGTAAAGCGTGCTTGTGAAGACAGAGGGCCATCCCGTCCTATACCAACGTGAAGTGGATATTTATGAGTTCAATTGTGTTCGGAATTCCCCCTATATACGGTCGATCCGGGAGGTGATCGACAACCATACGGACAAGTGCATGGTATTCGAGTGGATGGATACTGACCTCTGGTCGCTGAGGAGAAGGGTACACGAGTTGAGCCCATTATTTCTAAAGGTTACAGCGAAGTCTGTCCTCAAAGTTGTTAAAGTATTTGCAGATATGGACGGACAGGGCCCTGCTGTGCATACAGGTATAACTACTAAAGACCCTGGCTCAGCATACGATTTATCAGCTGACACATGTCAAGATATTAATCCGAATGATATTTTGGTCTCGGACGTGGAAACAACGAAACCTACAGTTAAACTAGCAGATCTCGAAGTCGGTATGTCTTTTTGCACGTTTTTTGGCTAGATTTCTTTCTTTTTTTTTAAAAAAAAAGGACGCCATACTCACTCACTATCTTCAGTAATCGCTTCCGAGAGCTTTGATGCGTTTCGATTACAGGGATTTTCAATTCGGGCCCCTGAGATTTGGAAAGGAGTATTGCCTACACCCGCTTGTGATGTTTGGTCTGTTGGTGTCACCGTGAGTCCAATGTCTCCTCTATCTAAATTCTTATTGACAAATAAATATAGTTAGCACACGTCCTTACGTCTCGGGCGCTCTTTGGAGTTATAGACCAAACTGCTCGCATCGACGATGTGCCTCTCGAGATAAGTCAAGCTGCCTGGGCTATTGGCAAAATCATTCAACTTATCGGTCCTCTCAAACGAGACGAGTCTCCAAAATATACGCAAGAATTTGATCTTGCAGAGGCTCTAGTAGATATGGGTGTTATCAAAGTAGGCTCTCTTGAGGAGGAGCTCACTAAAGTCAATGCTTCTACAGATTGTACTGGGTTCATTCGATACCTTTTGACTCTGGATCATGAAAAACGACCTACAGCAGAGCAAGCTCTACAGCATCCGTGGCTTAAAGCTTTGGACTGAAAGTACGGAAAGCGGCGTTGGACAGCCAAAGTGAATTATAATATCATAAGCCATTCAGGATCCGTCGGGTTGTCATCGTGCGGCATCGAGCTTCCAAGAACCATTAGCTGAATGCAGTTTACTTTCCAAGAGAGACAACCCCCTACGTGATAGTTACTTTTGCTAATCTTTTTCTTCTCTTCAGGGGTAAACATGACATTGCCAGCATATGCCGCTTCAACTTTGTGGGCGCTAGCATTGATGATGTTCTCATCTATTGCATCAACAAGGCGCTTAGCGACTACCTTCCCCTTCACGACAACTTCGGACGCAATCTCAAGGGGGATTTTTTTAGTCCCAATCAAAGCAATAACGCGATTTGCCATTTCTGATGGCGATGAGGACTAATTTCGAGGTGATGAATGTTTGGAATGTAAAAATCAAGGACGAGCTGCGAGTAAAGGTAAGACAGAACAAATCCAAGAGGGAAAAGGATGTGTGTGTCTTTATATCATTCTTGGGTCAAAAGGCACCAGCCGTCGCATGACAAAAGGCGGAATGATAGCTAAATAATCCACGCGATAGGGGTCTCCATAACAGCGCTTACCCCCAAGGCAAGAATAGCAAACCTCGCATACACAGCATGAAATAGTACACTGTGGGGGCGCTTTCAAGAAATACGCCAGTGGTATTCTGACGGGGATACGGCGCTTCGGCCTTCAAGCGAACAACCAGAGCCAACCAGAAAATGTTGGATAGCCAGGGTATTAACCCATGCCGTGAGAAATCCAGAGCTTGAGACCAGTAAGTACATTGATTTTGATAATATCCTTTTCATCCTGGAATTAAAACCACCGATGAAACATGCCAGGGGTAGTCTCTTTGTGCTCTTTTCTAGCACGCAAAGTAGACACATAGTTATGCATCGGGGCCAATGTTTGAATACTCTTCAAACTAGGACTCTTATTGGTATATATGCCACCACTCGAGGTGCTATTAAAACCTCGTGCCATCCAGCTCAGCCGGTGTGTTCCCTCTTAGCAGGTAGTATCTCTTAATTAGTACTTTCTTTTTTTGCTTTCAAGGCCTAGGAAGCGATCAAGTAGCATACGAAGCGGTTGAGCAGCGGATGAAGTAGTAGACGAAGTGATCAATCAAGCGCGTACAAGGAATATAGTGAGATTAGATTGTCTCAGTACTTAGAGGTACCAGACAGCAGGGTGCTGCCCCCTCGAACTGCTTATGAGCTATCGAACTGACAGTTCCCTCACTCTCACTTTGCATTTGTTGTCCTGGCAGCAACAGTGAGAAATCTGTAAACAAAGGCAAAGATGCGAGTAGGGGCCTTTGGGTCATAGACAAATTTTACCTATACAACAACTCATATATCACTGGATATTAAGTAATAAAGAATCTCTAATGGTGATGTATCACGTCTATTACATCACGAAATTCTTTCAGAGATGGTCAGTTTAATGGTACATTGGACCATATCGCATATTTAACTAATTATTTGTTCTGCTACTCAAGGAGCGGCTTCGGCTTTTGGCCCGATGGTTTTTCCTTTTGACGCTATTTATAACAAAAGATTTCTATTTAGCGAGAAAACTGGGTTATCTCTCGTATTTATTTCTTTAGTGGACGATCATACTCCGTAGAAGCCGAGGACTTTGTTACTCCCAGAAAAACCATTCCTCTCAAGGCAGAGGAGAAAAGTGCTTTAGCTAATGGCCGGGCCTTGAGCTCCCCTGGTTCAGGTGTTTGACGGGAAGATGGAAGGGTATCGATCGCCAGCGGTAGTAAACTGAGCCAAGGTGAAATCAATCTCAGCCATTTCTTCATCCGTAAGATCAATCAACTTGGAATTCTCTTCAACTCGCTCCGCCGTCGTGGCACCTGGAGTCGGGATAATGGTTGGCATGCCTGGGCGCTTCGCAACCATCCTCGTCCAGTTAATGGCCAGCTGAGCTGCGGTGCAGCCCTTCTTCTGAGCCATCTTCTCGACCTGCCGCACTAGCTGCAGGTTGATTTCGAAGTTCTCCGGCTGGAAACGCGGAAAGAGTCGCAGGAGGGAGTCTTCTGGAATATCCTCGACCTTCTTGATCTGGCCTGTCAACATTCCTCTCCCAATGGGCGAGTACGCGACGATTGGGATGCCGTATTGTGCGCACGCAGCCGCAACACCGTTCTCCAAGATGTCAGTGGAGAAGCTGTTGGACAGTTAGTATAACGCTCACGGATTCCTCGGGCTACTGTAGAAGCTTACAGGGAGAGCTCAGCTTCAACTGCGAGAATCTTGGTGTGCTTGACGGCTTCATGGATCGTTTCCGCCCGCACCTCAGACAGGGAGATGCCGCCGATTTTGCCTGTCTGAACGTACTCCTTGTCGATGATGCCAAAAGTCACAGACATGGGTACGTTTGGATCTCGGCGGCCGTAGGCGAAGATGTCTAATTTCTTGCGGCCCTTGAGTTGGGCAATACTGGCATCGAGCGACCGGCGCGTGTTCTCGGGCGAACCGTCAAGAACGAATCCATGTGCGGCAACGTCCGTACCGCCCTTGACGATGAGGACGATCTTGTCTGCATCTTCGGGGTACTTTTCCAAGTATCGTTCAACGAGCACGGGGCTGTTGTACTCGGGCGTCCCGTAGAACTCAGCGCCATTCCAAAGGTTGTCTAAAGGACCAGTGAATTAGCATTCGCTTATACCCAGAGTATTTGCCGGTGAGAAGGACAGGAGAGGAGATCTTTGTCCACGAACTTCCACGCTTGAATGCAGTATGCATGGCCTCAAACGCCTGCTCCTGGGAGCATAGCTTAGCTCGCCAGGTGAAGCCCATGAGGCCTAGTCCGATGGGACCGACGTCCTTGCCTATAAGTTGGGCCATATTTTGATTGTCTGGTTGTGTATGCTTGTGCTCTTGCGTGTAAGAGCATGCTCGAGATTCAACTTCGTCTTTTGTACTGTCGACAACCAATTGCTTGCTTCGGCGTTTGCTATTCACATAGCCGCATAGCGAGGCTTAAGTCCATTGCGCGGCGATAAGAGATCCTGAACCTCCCTGGCATTGGGAATTTGGACATGGCGAACCCAACCGGCATGGAGGAAAGGAACAAAAGGAGACCGTTTCTCATGCATGTTGGCGTAGTATCACCGGGCTAACTCCGGTCAGGGCCAAACGTCGCTACTAGTGAGCCGCTTGAGATGTCCTGCCTTGGGCTCAGCGTTAACCCTGTATGGAGCTAATACGGACTACAGCTTTGGATTCCAATGTCGTGCCCAGTAGTCGGGGACTTCGTGCATCGGGGATGAAATTGTTCTGTTGGCACAGGCTGCATGCACCAATTCCGCAATTCTAGGTCTTGCTATGAAAAACCGTCGGGGATAAGAACGGACGAACCATCCTTATCCCCTACGTAACGTATCAGCTTGAATCGAACGTTGATGTTAGTAATCTTTTGCTAATCCTCACCACCAATCGTGTGTTCTGTGATTCGTCTGCAAATAAATTCGTATGCTCAAAGATGAGGGTGTGAAAGATGAAGGGGGTTGGTTAATGGGGGTTAGGCAATGGAAAGCAAGCGGGAGACGCTGAGTACTCGTTCAATCTCCAAACTCCTTGTGTAAATACATACATGATTTAAACCTGAGTCGACCTTCAGAGCAGATCACCTAAAGCCTTTCCTAAGAACATGTCAACAAAAACCATTGAGCAGCAGAGAGCGAGACTTAAAGCCTTCGACAGAACATCAGAAAGTAAAGTCCTTTACTACTTTTTTCGGAGGTATTGCTGAAGAATATGCTTGTGATCCACTTGGTAAGGTATCTGCAGCATTGTGCTCCTTCAGCGTTAGTAATTCCTCCCTCTTTTCTTTCAGATTTTGACATAATTTGTGCTTCCGCCCTAGCCCCTCTCCGCCGAAGTTGTGAACAAGCTGGGTTACATCCTGGCACATATTCAGGGCATCGTCGATTTTGCCTTGGTCCTCATAGCAGTGGACTAGGAACCACATTGCTTGGACTGAATGGGTGAAAGAGTCATTCATTAGAATTCTCCTGTACGATGGGGGATGAATATTAAAAAAACTAAATGCTGGATAACGAAACCACCACTTACCCCTATCTATATGCTCCCCATCCGCGCGTCTGGACAGCTCGTATCTTTGCTTTTTCATGACATCTTCCAATATAGCCTGCGCCTCAAGATACCTTCCTTGGCGCCAGTAAAGGTGTCCGAGCCAGGTCCGGGCAGCGAGGGTTCCTAGGTGATTTTCACCTAAGTTTCTTTCTGCAGCCGGTAAGCCTTCCAAAAAGATCTGTTCCGCTTCATCAAACTGGTTCATGGCAGTCTTGATCTTTGCCACAATCAACTTAGATCTTAGAGTCAGAGGGTGCTCGCGTCCTAGTGTCTTTATCCGGATCTGCACAACCTCTTCACTCATCTGGAGAGCAGGAGGCAGATGCTGCTCGCCCATAAACCCATGGATGCCCGCAAAATTTTCCTTAGCATCTAAGGTTTTCAGGTGCGTAGGACCCAAGACCCTCTTAAGCCCCCCATATGCTTGCAGTTGCATCTTGAACGCCTCCTCATGGTGAAAATAGCGGAGCTCGACTCTGGAAAGGTTATTCAGGGCCACCAAGGTATGCTCGTGTTCAGGGCCAAACCCTTCCAAGTTTGACAGTTTTTCGATGGCTTCTTTGTGCAGTTCATAAGCCTCTCGAAGTCTACTGCATAACAGGCAGGTGGCGCCAAGGATATCCATAATCTGTAACGTTGTAGGATGATGTGAGCCATAGTAGCTTTTGGCAGACTCGAGAGCTTGATATTGCAGCACTCTCGCCTCGTTGTTCCGTGTCTGTAACACATAATTATGGGATAGTAAAAGAACAATTGAGATGCCGTAATTGGACTTTAGGCCCAGTTTCGCAAATATATAGTCCTTTACCTGAAGCTGAAGCCCTTCTGCTTCAGCCCATTGCCCGCAATGGAGGTAGACCAAACTAAACTTCGCAAGCCGATTTTCTTGGGCATTATTAAAGCTTGGCCGTGGCTTAGGCCAAGTCAATGAGAAAGGCCAACTTACAGTTCCCTGCTTTAGCTCAAGGCTTTTCTTTGATATCTTCCTGGAACTTAATCACATTTTTCACGTGTGGATATATTTGCCTCCTTAAAATTTCGTCATGAGCAGTGTGCCCGCGAGGAGCTTGGAGAAAGATAGATTGCGCCAGTACGGTAGCCGCTATATGGCACCAGAGGGTTTGCTGAGACGTGCTAATTTCTGGCCTTTGCCGCACCCATGTATGCACCAACGGATGCATCCAATAACTATCATTCTCATCATGAAGTGTTAGCATGCCAAGGTGAACCAGAGAAGACAGGGCCCTGCGTAGCCGGTCTTCATCAAATGGTTTGTTGTCCTTATCTTGGAGAACAGCAGGCAGGGTAATGCTAGGCGTCGTGAATGGTTCTATAATTGCAGCGGCTCGCTCATAAA
>JANTQJ010000525.1:0-14124 GCA_032989685.1 Arthroderma sp. PD_2
CGATAGATATCTGGGTAGCTAGAAGATGACTTGAAGATGGAGGTAGGAGATGAGGTTAAAGGGAATAGGATAGAGATAAGGCAAGTGAAATGAAGAGAGAGGGAAGAGACGGCCTTTTTATAGCTCGGTCTCCTACTCCTTATCGACCTCAAGATGTCCATGACATCATGGATGTATGGTCAACTATGGTAGTAACCTCCCATTATATCCGCCATAGAATGAAGAATTTTCCAGGGGCAAGTGTAAAGGGGGTATATGGGAAAGGTTATATGTAAGCGTGCTGGCTGCGCTTAAACGTATCAGAAGTGTCTTTGATGCACAACCAAGCTGGCGCTCTGAAAGGAATCTTTCGAGATAAGAAGGATAGCATGCCCACCCAAGAGCATTTGAATCGAATGGACCAGTAACGAGAGTATCTGACACTGATAGGGCAGAATCTACCACTATCACCGCCCATCGGACGGGCAAAAAGTTGAATGAAGTTTGATTTCATAACTAAATACGAGATAATACCTAGGTATGGAGGATGTCATAAGGGGAGACAGAGGAAAGGGGAATTGAAGAAAAGAAAAAGAAAACAAGCCTGCCCGTCCGTCCATTCCGTCCCAACCGTGTTCCGATTTATTAATGTGAGCCCCATCCCAAACCCCCACGAGTTCCCCAGCCGTATGATCCCTTTCAATGAACGCCAGATGAAGGTTTGCCGCAAGATAGAAAGAGGCAAGAAAATAGTAAAAGGGCAATTTTCGGAAGTATGCAACAGTAGAAAGTGAAAAGAAAATGATTGAAGGGCGGAATCGGCTTCAAGGCTGGAAAAAAGAAGTATCTCACTCGCAAATATCAAGAAAGAAAGGTGGGGAGAAACAAGCACCGTAAAGAAATATGCAAGAAGAAGCAAAGTGGTAAGATAAATACAGACCAATATCAAGGGGATGAGGCTGAAAGTATCTTCGGTGATAAAAGGTTGAATGAATACAGGTAGGAATGGGAGTATACCGTGATCGCGACCGCAGGCAATGAAACGTGCAGGAGCCTTGAAAAAAGTTGCCATGGAAGTTAAATTAGTGTAAACTGGGAGGTGTGGGCAAGTAATATAACAGCGAGGCTACAGTTAAGATGCCATTGCTTCACTACCGGCGTTATTGTCGGAATTGGAGACACCCTCTCCTCGACATAAGGGACAGGAGTTGCGCCCAGTTGTTAGCCACTAAAAGAGGGGAGTTAGCTTCAAGTCCACAAGACCATAGTAATGTTAGGAATGTACCTCATCAATGCACTCTCGATGATAGACGTGTTTGCATTTATTTAGGATTCTGACTTCATCTGCTGCTTCATAGTCACATAGACAGATCAGACATCGTTCACTCTCTGCGATCGGAACGTTCTCGTGGCCTCCTCCGATGATTTCTGCAACCAAAGCTCCGGAGTACTCTACAAGACGATAAAGGCCGCCTGCGGAAGAGATTTCGTCTTGTGTTGCAACAGGAGGTTTGGCTGGACCTAGCAATGATGAGAGTAGTACCATGTCTTCATAGGTCGGGTTCTAGGACGATAGTTAGTACCTGTTTACCTGAGACATATTTTAATCGAGAAAAACATACATCTGTAAACAGACTAGGGGCTGCAAATGCAGGATGATTCTCAGCTAAATTGGTTCCAACGACGTAGATGAGCCAGCTGCGCCCTCCGGAGGGTGAAGGGTCATCAGGCTCTACTACTCCATTTCGTCGTGCAGCACCAGAGCCAAGGCCTCGATGGCGAGCAGCTTCGGAATCGCTCCTACGACGCTGTCTTGCGGGATTAAAGCCTATAGGATGCTCTGCTAATGTATCCCCTGGATCTCCGGTTGCATCCTCGTCGAGCTGTGGAAGGATGGCAGATGCAGACGAGGGTCGCCTGCTTGGAGTATTTACCGCAGATGATACTCTCGACAGACCTGCCTCTGCTGGTGTAGATGGAGGTGGGTTTGGGCCTTGAGGGCTGTCCGAGAGAATGCCTGGGAGGGAGCTGGCTAAATCACCAGAGGATCCGACATCTGACTGTCGGCGTGAAGAGGCTTGGGATCTGAAATGACGCTGGCTATCATAGTTTGCTGGAAAGGTGCTTCCTCCAACCGAATAGCGTCGTGGAGAGAATCTCGATCGGCCATCTGAACGGCGGAGAAAATTGCCGCTTCCTCGATCATTTCGAAGGAAGTTTCCTGGGGCCAGAAGTGGTAGCCGAAGAAGGGATTCAACGTTTAGTCGATTGTTGGTAGTAGCGTCGCCGGTTGTACCATTGTTTGGTGGTATGGCTCTTACACCAACAACGACCAATGTCAGTAGACGTCGTTCTTGACGACCTTCTGTTGAACTTTGTCCATCAATATCCATTTGATCACCGCCATTCTCACCCTCTTCACCCGCTGACGCCTGTGCCGGAGGACCGTCCTGATTCACGAATCGAAAGACTCTCAAAAAGTTCACATGTGGGACGTTGGGGTCTCGAGGACTATCGTCATTATTTATAGCTTCCTGGTTCGTTGAAACTTGATGTAGGCCACTCATTAATGATTCCAGGGGTCCGTCTAGGCCGTCTGCACCAACCGATTGGATGCTGGGTACCGCTGGACCTGTATTTCCGGAAAGCTGTGCTGCGATGGCAGCTGCAGCGAGCTGCAGGACACGCGAGAGTGGTGTCTGTTCCTCCCTTCTCAATAACCTTGTTGCACGAGAGCGGATAGTTGAAGAATGCCTTTGGCTAGTAGACGCGGCATTGTTTTGACGACCGGGCACTGGAATCGGGCCAGATCTCGGCCTAGAGGTAGGATCAATGCCATCCAGCTCGTGAGGTTCATCAAGATCCATATTCTGGTCGACGGCGCTGGGAGGATGGAGGAGGTGGTCGGAATCGTCAGGAAGTCCAGCACGCGAGGGCCGTGTGGGCGGAGATGATGTAGTCTGGTTTGGCTGGGTCGACGAAGGGATCTGGTTGAATATGTGTGATATTGGGGAGGATATAGAATGGCGGACATGACTCAGTCTTGCACGATATCGTCTGGAGAGGCGGGAAGGATGGAGGGAGGGATCCGTACTCCGGATGTTCGAAGGGTTGTCTAAGTAAGTCGGATTCGGTGGAGAGTCCGGTATCAGAGCAGACTCTCCTCTTGGAAAGGCGTATGGCCCGCGAATCGATCTCCTCCGTGCTATCCCCCTAGTACTGAGGCTCCTAAACGACGGTATGTATGGTGAAGGTTGTGGTGAGTCCGATCTTGGTGAACTACTCGATAGGAGTCCATCTCGAAGGGCTCTACCTTCCGCCGGTGTCTCCTCCCCGCTGTTGAGCAGGTTTCTCAAAACGGAATTCGGGAGTATTCTTGTTCCAAGGCGGGACATCCTCGATTGCCTACTGATGCCTGACGTGCTGCTGCTTCGAGTGATAGATCCGCTTTGGACGGTAAAGTCTTGAAGGTCACCCGTCGCAGCCCATGACGTTGGCCGGCTCCGCAGCTCATCCCGATTATCTTCCGTTGGAGGTGCTCTGAATAAATTATACGTGCTGCTTCGAATTCTTTGGCTGGACGAAGTGGGTGGGGTCGGAAAGCCATTTCGCTGCTCATATCGTGGCCTGCCTCCGTTTCTCGTTGTTTCTGGCGATGTTCTCATGGAAGAGCCAGCCTGCCCCATATCGGCTGAGGCGAAAGTGATTTATTGGGATGTAACGAACGTAGGGTCAGAGTACCATGTCTAGGATATCAAGATGTCCAGTGTTAGCTAGCCCTTCACATAAGCCGTGTATGACGGGATCCAGTCCCGAATCACATCCGTAATACAGGGTAGATTAACGGGTATATCAAAAGGCGCCCAAAGATGTCGAGATCAACGTTTGGACAGGTAATATCACGAGAGAGGCGGCAGGGTTCAACTTACTTGAAACAACGCGGGAGAACACAGCAATCAAGCAATCAGGGCCCTAATTTCACACGGGGTCCCCTAAGGTCGTCAGTCACGCTTCCAAGTGTGAGCTAGAGGTGGAAGTCTTCGCGTTGGGCGGGAGGAGAGAGGGAGAGCTGAAGTGGTTGTCGTAGAGGAAGAAGAAGAAGCAAAAAGCTCGGGGAGGGAGGAAGAGGCTCGTCATAAACATCCTGGTCCGGACCAGAGCGACCACTCGTGCAGCTTCCAGTCACCAAACACAACTTCACCTTCTTCACCTTCTTCTACTTCTACAGCAATATACATTCAAGATGGAAGACGTCTGACCATCTATTCCAGTATCACCAGCTGGCTAGTGTAATGCGGACACGTTACGGGGTTATTTCTATCGACCTTGGCCCACCTACTTATCGCTTTCTCTCTTCTCTCGTGCCCGGTTTGAGATTCTAACCGGGTCATATAGAGGTTCACAGCCGGAGAAACTTGGCTGCAAGCACAGAGTAAAAAATAAACCCTTACTGTTGACATCTTCTATCCACGGCAGTCCTCCATGAATACGCCCGGGAGATCCTCGCACCCCTGCCACGACTTGGATCTCAAGCAAAATCAGTGACTTGAGGGAACACAATAGTTATCCGAGGCAGGTTGGGACTAAGGCCTCCCCGCTAGTTACCACAGAGAATGGATTGGCTTATACGCAGAGTAGAGACACCAGTGACTCCTCTCACTTCTCTCACTTCCTTTGATGCTGCTTGAAATTGCGTCTGGAGCAATCAACTGGAGGCGAATCATCCAAGTTCAAGTGCACCCACACGGGGTATCCTTCCCACTGAGTGCACAGAAGCCCGACATATCGAATAAATTAACCAAGGGTGCTGACTTTGATTGCCCTTGAAACCGTGCGGCTTGAACGGAGCCACGGCGGCTGCCAAAACTTGTTTCAAGGGAAGGGAAGCCCTGGACTTACTCCGTACAGAGCACATGCCGAGAAGGCGTACAAAGTGCGACGGGTGAATATATACAAATTACACAGCTGCCGCCTGACTTGCTCTGCATCAATAGTATAAACTGAATTTGCATAGCCTTTCAACACCCTACCCTATATTTTATCTTCTTAATCCGCCTCCATTTCCAACTCTACGTCACGTGATTATAAATGTGAGGTCCCCTTAGGTGGCTATCGACAGATCTATATCTCTATACAGAAATCGTGGTGTGGTAAACAGACAGATTCCATCATGGCTTTACCTAGAGCTAGCCAGACCGCTGGACTACTTACCTGTCCGGTCGAGCTGCTGCAGCAGATTCTCAAAAATGCTGCTGACATACCTTCTCTCCTCGCGATGACCCAAAGTTGCCATGCTCTACAGGCTGCATTCCAAAATACCCAAAGCAGTATTCTCCTTCACGTTCTTCAAAACGAAATAACCCCAGAATTGATGCATGAGTCTCGGGTTGTTATGGACTCAGCTCACCTGGAAACAAAGCGAGACAAAGCCCTAACTCTAGGCCTTATCACAGAGTACTTCGACAAGCGGGGTCGACGACACTCCCAGTGGACGATACAGGATGCCTTGGCTGTTAGTCGGCTTCATGATATTGTTCATTACTTTGCTACTGATTTTGCGGCCATAGCTCTCAAGAGAAAGGAAGACTCGGACCGCGCTTCTGGGAAAAGTCGTATTACTAACGCAATTTCATCAGCAGAACTCCAGCGGTTCAAGAGAGCCTTTTATCGATTTGAACTTTACCGACGCCTCTTCAATCCTAGTTTAAAAGCCGTGGATACTCTCTTTAACTTTGGTGATAGATACGAATTGTTCTGGGCACGGTTTTCAGTGTGGGAAAGGGAGCAAGTTGCTTGTGTTCTTGAATATTTATTCAGATCATGTACCCCTGGTATGAGCAATATATCTCTACTTGGTAGCCTATATACCTAATTATCTTGCAGGCTATAATCATATGGTCGATCATAATGTCGTTTGGTTTGATCTTTCGAAACAATACGAATTTTCCTGCACATACAATAATCCAGATATACTAGGCTATGTTAGCTTCTCCTTTCCCACACCTTATACCATGCAGGATGTGGTTTTAACAGAACTGGTAGCTTCGACGGGGACTTGACTACGTCTATGAGATAGTCCATGCCCAGACTCCCAAAGAGCTCGACCCTCTCATTAACTGCCCTCTTCCAGAAGAAAATATGTTCCTTCTCAACGGTATCGTCTATGACGCCAACTCGGATAGGCGGGAACCTCTCGACGAATACTCGAAAGAGGAACAGCTGTGGCTTGTTGGTACGCCCGCAGCATTTGACCCCGACCCCGGGCCCTCTAAGGCGTGGAAATGGGCTCACCTTGATACGAGTCCGATATTCATGGTCCAATCTACAGATCAGATCCCCCTTAGGAAATGGGCATACGTGATGTGGGACTATGACAGGCTCTTAGCATGGGACGTTTTTTACCATCCCTTCAATCCATATTGCAGGAAATATCGCGAAGATGCCGAGGCGGAGGTTGAGAGCAAGAGGCGAGCACTAGCTCAGGCACACGCAGTAAGAAGCGAGATATTCGCTAAAGGGGCAGGGTAGAGTGGCGGAGGATAATAAACGGTAATAATAGAAAAATTGAACGTGAACGACTATATTAACATTTATATTTGGTCCGCTGTGGGACAAATGACAGACTTCGTTGGCAATCATTTGTACCCGTTGGGGCCATAGCTTTATATCCTACCTTACTCATTCTTTCAAAATCATCTTTTTTGCTTAACGCTTTCTTGCTCATTCCTTGACTTTCAGCGGTGTTATCATAGCTATATCAATATATACTTACATCCTTGAACTGCTAATTTGGAACCTTGGAAGATGTGACGTCAGGTTCCCGACAACGTCGCGACTGCCCAAGATTATACAATCTCATTCTTGACCCAAATGCCACCAGATCCATCTGCTGCGGCCGAGACAACTAGGATACCTGTCAGGGCGTTTGTTATGAATATGTAGCTCCAAATGCCGTGCCTAGTGCTTGCTGAACATTCTACAGTCGGTCCAATCCCCAGAGCACGGTTGTCCGCCTAGCTTCGTAGAATGCTCTCCCAACCGGCGACACGTTATCATCACTATGACCTTGGACAAGTTCCTGTGGTTTTGTGGGGACTTGTGTATCGTGCCACTGTGCTTGCTTGCTCCCCATCCTGATCGAATTACCTATATATGAGCCATTGCAACATAGTAGCGCCCCAGACCCCACCGTTGTGCCTTTCCCAGTCATGACTCCATGAATGACTACCACATGACCGTTGTTCTAACACCTGAACGACAATATAACATACAGATGGCCCATTGTTGCAAGCGGGGTTGAGGATATCTAACTCACTGTTGGACTAGAGGAAAAGTCGGTTCCATTTTTCGAAGGGGCTATTAGTCTGTATATAGCACTGATATGCCCTCTCCTCCAGTTACCAATAATAAACTCGAACGGAGCCTATCTCCCGGATTCCACTTCTGAAGAATTTGGAAGGTTATGAATCGGAGAAAGATCCATGGATCATGCTCCTGAGCAAGCCCTCTGTGAAGTTATCTTTCATTGCGCTTGCGTCTTGATAGTGGAAGATCCATCTATTCAGAGCGCTTCCACCTTGTTATTCATGCTGACCCTTATACAAATTAAGGAGGCGAAACGACTAAATATGTAAAGCACGGATGGAACGGATTAGTCGGGGGCAAGCAATTGACGGAGGACTGGAATCAAGCGTCGGTTTGTTCGCAAATTCAAGAAGAGGCTTGTACCAATAGGTGTGAGCAGAGGACAAGACAACTGATGCGGTCGTTATTCTTCTGGCCTCTCACATCATGGCTTGAGAGTAGTCAGTCAAGCCTGCACTAATGTGATATGCGATAGTGAAGTACACCATACGGAGTAGAGTACGCCATACAACAACCAAGGGTCCAACTGCCATCCTTGACAAATGACGTCATCCACTCAGTAATGGACCATTCCATGTCCTTAGGAACCTCTATCCATTGAATAATAGCCGAATGCTGGGTGGTTACCACTTATTACCCAATCTGTGGTGGTGGCTGCGGTGAAGGGCCATCAACGGCCCGTTGAAGCGTCAATATCAAAGACTTCTATGGTATTAAATCTCAGAAATTTAACCGACGATATATCAAAATATCAGTACGATTTACCACATGCACCTCTATCGGAAGCTACTCTCTCTCCCAGCTCACAAGCACACATGGCGCAGAATGCGCCGCTGTGAATGTATTCTGTGGACTGTGTAGTAGCAACGACGGCTGAAGTGGAGTCGGAGCAATAGTGGAGGCCATTATGGAAGATAAAAAAGACCAGCCATTTGCATATCTGCTCTATATAGAGCTTCAAATCTTGATATCTACGTCGGATGGGGTATATCTCCAACGGTGATATTAAGCATATCCGTTGATATTCTGGTAAGTCGAGGATTTCTTGTGGCCCATCTGTCGTAGCAGTCGCAATAAGAGTGTTCATGAGTTCAGCTAGGCTGTTGAGCCTGGGAGTTGAGTTGTGGCTCCTCTCAATCCGAATGAGGAAGTCACAAGAAGCAATATTATATAAGCATATGCCAAGGTTAGGTCACGTTATACGAGACGAAGTTAGCCAATCATAGCTCGTTTTCAGGCCCAACCGGAAAATGTCAAACCTTAAGTCAACTATTCTGATAGCTTCATGATTCTCCTAAGAAACATAACGACTGTCTCAATTGAAGACCATTGCTGACTAGGCCATCATCCAGTCTACTCTGCTTCTTACTACTCTAAACATTACTACTGTTGCACCTACGGAGTATTAAACTGTCAAAGATCCTTTCTCCGCTGCTCAAGGAGCGGCGTCGCGTTTTAGCCCAATGGCTTTTCCTTTGACATCCTCATTCAGTAGCGGGTGCATCTGTTCCAGGGAACAAGGCTCTTTCAACCCGTCTGATTTCCAAAGCTGGCCCTTACGCTTATCACTCTATACTTTTGCAGTTCTATAATATGTATGGAGTACAACCTTCACGGCTGGTGTGACTCGCAGTGGTGTCACTCTGCTCGTTATGACTACTAAAGATATATTCTGTATAAAGTGAATGTGTGCTATGGCATTTCACCACGCTACATATCACTTCTAAATTGATATCCCATGGGTCAACTTGTGAAAATGCAACGGGCCTTGTACCTTCGATTCCTCTAGGACACCTGAGAATTTGCTGTAGGCGTTGGCCCATGTTCTCGGCGGTGAACCGACTCAGTATGTGTCGTAGCGATAGATTTTTGGATCAATCGCTCCATGCTGGTAATCATAAAAGTGTTCATACGGGCTCTATCAATTCCACTACTACGATCACATCTTTGAGGAACAATTGTTCCCCTGGAACTTCCAGAGTTACCTTCCTGGCCATCTGCGGAATCTCAATTCTTGGTATACTTACTTTCAGCCAAACATGGCTCTAAGGGCATTTCATTATGCCTTTGAAGCTATTCCGTCAAAAGTTCAGTGTCACTCTAATATATACTGGATTAACGCAAGCATTCGATAAAGCAAACATGGAGGATCCCAAGGTGGGCTAAACAAATTCTAATTCTTGTTTCTATACCAGGGGTTTAAATAGCAGAGATTTATCCAGTACTAACCTCCTAGTCTCTACCGCAAACAACCGCTCTTGCGCTCATACACCCTATGACCATCACTGAGTGCGTTATTGAATTCATCTCTAGTTCCCCAACTGCCGAGATAGCTGGCGCAGGCATAGTTTTTGATATCCTATTGCTTACCTTGTAGGCTCTTATGTCCCAGGATGATACCGCAATGGCGACATTCAATGTTCGTCGAAAGATCGGCTTTCTCAAGACCACCCTTCTTGGAGGAGACCTTTTCCAGAACAGGGTGCATAGTAAATCACCGGCATTGAGAAGCACGGTATTGACCAGGTACCATCTTTGGGCAGCTATCTAGAAATCCCGCTGCTGCAAACATGAAAGTCTTCAAAACTATCCCAGCCGTAAAATGGTTTTCCGAACATGATTTGCATCTGGTTTCAGATATGTAAGGATATCAGCGGCGTGCCTAGCCATTCGCTGCGCTGTTGCGAGTGTTCTTCTTGGGGCAGGTTCTTAACGCAGAATATACTGAAACGAATACCGGATCTATGAAGAAAGCGTTTGTCGTTGGGTTATTGGCGGATAATAGTTTGCAACCCGGATTACTCACTTGAATCACGCATCAGTCGGCCTTTGAAATGCAAGGCATGGATACCACACTGGACGCCCTTCGCCAAACGATAAAGCAATCAAGTAGGGTGAGTTATGGGGTTGTATGCAGTTATAACTCTTCATGATGAGAAAACCAATGCTGATTTATCCTCCTGGGCAGGAAGGTAAACCCTAGTCTCATTTACCTCATATTTCTACCCACCAACTTACCCCGAAACGAGAAGAGGTAAAAGGGCGTATATTTACTTCTATAGTTCGCCTCCTCCCGCACTTCCTAGGGGTAGTGTCAGGGCATCGCATCTAATCCAAGTAAGCTATACTCTAATAAGAATCGAATATCCCCCGTTACATACAATAGCTACTAACAGTTGAGTTCCAAAGGCGGCATCCTTTGAGGCTATCGATTGGATACCTACTACTATATACCTCAATACTCCGTACAGGTTCTTCCTTTGCATGAGTTTAAACAATCATGTGGCATATGCACCCAGGGGTCCGACATATTAACAATGTCAAGCCTCAATCTGCGAGGTGTAGACCAAGATTTTCAGATTGTTCTAGTAAATAGATCAGTAGTATTATATATATGAAATCTCAAGCACGAGGTTTTTCTGGCCCTTACTATGTATACCACAACAGCGTTAGACATTGGGACATGCTGACCTCTATTTCTCAGTTTTTCTCTATCCCTCTATCCCCGTCTTCCCATGATTATAAACTGGCTAATTCTTATGTCATGCAACTGAATCTGATTTCTTTTTATGCGATTTTGTGCAATTTTATTTCAGCTTCCCCACCGCCATCCGCGCCATCCGTTTTTAGGTATCTTATTTACACTTTGATACGAAGAGTTGACCAAAGTGGTATGACTTTACATGCCCTTACCAAAGAGAGAGGTCTCCTTAACAAAAAAGCACCTTGACTCCACGTTCCGGGCCCTGTTAGAAGCCGTTGGCTGGTCTCAACACTGGAGTGGCGATTTTCGCCGATGGTGATTAGCCCGTCAATAGCGAGGGCCTGGGACGATCAGCACTGGCCAGTCCAGAGATTATATCAAGGGGGTATGTTGGTTACACCGGCAAGGGGGTAGGATTTCGCACGGATTTATAGTAGGAAGTCTCTGGGCTTCTTCAGCGCTGTTTATTGTTATACATACTTAGAGTGAAGCTGGCTGAGGGGGCGGCTGATACTGCGTTTACAGAGTATATGCTCCATGACCTTGGAATATTTGGCCATGCGGTCTATCACTCGCTCGGGAATGATATATGGATGTCAATACACTGTACGGACTATAGACCAATATAAACCTCCTATTCTATTATTTTACCCCTGAAAGATTGAGGACCACACGTAGTGTATGAGAATCTCCATAATTATATATATTTGTACTCCGTAGTCATTCAAAGTACTATCTCCATGGCCGGTCAGAATACGGAGGATCTTGGCCTCTGATGACTATACCCGTATATATATTGCATTACCAAGTCAAACCCCATATAATCCGCTTCAATCTACTCCATATATCCTTGGTTCAAAGTCAAGATTCAGTACAACTCCCACCACCAAGATGTATGAAACAATGGATTGACAGGGACAAAGCTCCAGCTGCAGATAAAAGAGCGCCATCACGGCAACTGACAGGGTTCCATCAGCATCACCACTGGATACGATGGCGTTAGTGCATTGGGAAGCGTGGTTGACTCTTGATATTCCATGGCCTAATGCAAGCCACAGCAGCTGCCTCTTCTCCTTCCTACGGGCGTATTGCTATCTGGCCATCGCTGATCATCAACCAGCCAGTAGCCAGCGATCTAATCTTAGAAACGCCGAAGCTCTTACGCTTGTCTGTGAAGGCGTCGCTCTAACAAAAGGAATTTCTCATCCTCCCCACGCCAAATTGACGATTTCCAGCGATGGTTGTAACTGCGGATGCCGTCGGCAAGGACGATCAAATCCTCAAGCACGTTAATAGGGTAAAAAGAAAAGATACGAGCCAGCCAGCGCTAACTCCTGCACGGTGGGATGGTGGAACGGATGGCCTTGGAGTTAACTCCATCATGCAAAAATCTCAATCCAGGAGTTTTAGGAGAGAAATTCCAGGCAAACTTTCCTCCATCTATGTATGACCTCCTGAACCCCTGGAATCCCGTCACGATAGCCAGCCCGGTATCTGCGCGAGTTCCTTCGTACGGGCGTGAGAGCGGCGTCGTGAGACCGAATCGACAGCTCTTAGAGGGCAAGCAATCTAAAGAGGGCCCTGTTTTCTTTTGCTTGGTGTACCCAACAGGAAACTCGGAGCCCTTACATGCCCTACGTACGGAGTACATATACAGATACACATGCAGAGTGCAAAAAATCTCGTATACATATGTTCTCCGCCAAACCCTCCGTCCCCTATTTACGTTTTGAATTCGGGACGGGGTTGTGCATGCCACGTTGTTTGCTTCTTTTACTTTTCCTTTCTTTTTCCTGTGGCCTTCCTATGAGCTGTCTGAACTCAAGGCACATGGAAAACATGTTTTGTCCATGTGCGCGGAGGATAATAATATCAGCTACTCGGAGTTAATAGTATAGGCGCAAGGTGCCACGCTTGAGTTTATCCCCGTAAGTTATATTTATAGATGATGCTTTTTGGGTGAAGTGCCATGCCCACAAGCTTGGAGCTCAGGCTGCTCCTTTTATACTTCGATCGCGATGGATACTCCGTATATGCCTGCTGGAAACGAGGTAGACGGATAGACTTGCTCGGAATCAGTCAGTATCTCCGCTTCCATAGTTACAATGGAACGCAACGACTCCGAGTTCCGTAGTGCATGGGCACACGGAATGTATGTGCTCCGTACAGGCATCAGACCAGCCTTCGTTACACTGCATATATAATAGGTGTCTTTCTTTTTTCCACCAGCGGAGAAGACAAAGAAATTTACGCTCTGTAGGATAGACGGAGAATGTTCTTTGTCTCGATCAACCGCTTTGAAAAAATAGACGTGCTCTGCTGTCTGTTGAGGCCTGCATACCCTGGTATACTCCGTATCCCAGCGAAGAGAATGTGTAACTATGTTCGGGTGCCAGCAGAGCTTTAAACCCAGGAACCAGAGAAGCGGGAATACATAGATGACTGCATGGAACATGGAGTACCATCGCTGAACTTTTGGTCTGATCCGATTTCTTTTTTTACCTGCGTACAGGTGAAATTCAACTGGGACGATTATCACTTCCCTGCCTCAGGAGAATGCTGAGATTCGTCCTACATCGCTCGAAGGGCTGAGTCGGGGAGGGATCTCGGACATGGACGCCCTCTTGACTATTTCGCTGACACGAAAAAAGCCTCTTAGAAGTCATCTCTGGTTTCCTTTTCAACTGCCTCCAATCGCTACTTTCTTATCACTTGATAGAATCATCCTCAACTCTGTGAAACGATAATTAGTGCCTAGAGAACGTATTCCATACTGGGTGTACCTATACGCCCTGGATAAAAAGGGCGGCTGAGCGATGTCGCTTTCTAGATGAGCACTATTGGTCTGCTGTTTGGTGTAGCTCAGGCAGTTTTCTCTCGACATCGAATTAGTAAGGACATGCAAGGTAAAAACGAACGAGAAGGCACCAATAGCTTGCACCAAAAACGCTTTGCATAAGTACGACGAACTGCAGGTCCAGGGGGTGCATACATAGAGTTTTCACTTTTCGATGACGTTCCAAGGTTATATCTGTTCACAGCTGGGCCGGCCGCTAGCCATCAGGCAGGGTGCTAGCCATATATCGATCACAAGCTTTCGGTAGAGATCCGATAGGAGACCTGGATGGGATATATCATATAGGTATTATGACGATTGATGCATGGTACAAAGCCTAGATCTTGGGAGCTGGTTTGGTAGACACTGCCATCGGCAAGCTACATTTTTTCGATGTTTGTTTCCGCGGACAGGTTCATGGACTCGGTTCAGCCATGCCGAGGACCCATTTCGAGAGAGA
>JANTQJ010000526.1:0-14111 GCA_032989685.1 Arthroderma sp. PD_2
AAGGGAGCCCCCCCCCCCCCCCCCCCATGCCGCTAAAGCTGACTCAGATTATCCCAGTTAGCGGAGGGACTCGAGCCACCTGAAATTTGTTACGTCTTTAACGCGTGAGAGAAAGATTTTTATTTTCGTCATATCTTCCCTGTGAAGCGATACTTTCTTCTCTTCTCTCGCTCTTTCGAGTAGGCCATGGTTAGCTTATAGCCTTGCAGAATACAACTTCTTATATTCCTCTAAATCAGCGGTGTTTATCGTCAGAACACATTAATAAACACTAACGGCCGCTTAAGCAATAGCCGAGATAACTTTTCCTGGATCTGAAGGCGATCCAGCTGTCCCTTGACCACTGTTACTGTCGCCATGGCCAAACCAGCACCAGCTCCTAAGCTACCAGTCCAGCAGTTTGTGATATTGGGTAAGAGTTCTCTGGCCTTCTGCGTTGTTGTCTACGCATAAATACACGTCGAATGTCTTCCATGGCTAACCAGTATAATCTAGCAACATGTCGATTCGCCGAACCCAGTATATTCAACCTCTTCAATTGCGTTATTTCTTGAGTACCCTTATAGACAGAGCTGATATGTATATCTCTTTATCATAGTCGTTTTTACGTCCGTCTTTCCATATCTAGTATGATACCCTCTCCCTCCTACGCTTAAACTCGTATGATCACCGGTACACACGGCGGTTTGCACGTTAACTATCTATAATGAATACTTACACGCTACATAGCCCGAGATGGTCCGGACATTCGGCGTCGTTGAGAAAGATGTTGCAAAATGGGTCGGCCTTCTCTCCGCCGTCTTCGCTATCTCCCAATGCATCACTGCCGTTCCCTGGGGAAAGCTATCTGACAAAATTGGCCGCAAGCCCGTAATACTAACATGTCTCTGCGTCACAATGCTGTTCACCCTCATTTTCGGTGTTTCTACGTCCCTGCCGATGGCTATAATAGCACGCGCTTGCCTTGGCTTGGGAAACGGGAACGTGGGAATAATTAGAACTGTTGTGGCGGAACTTGTACCCGAACGCGAGCTTCAACCCCGTGCCTTCAGTTTGATGCCATTGGTATGGACGGTTGGGAGCATTTTCGGGCCTGCATTCGGTGGCGCCCTGGTCAATCCAGTGGAGAAGTATCCAGAACTATTTGGAAATAGCCGTTTCTTCAAGACATATCCATTTGCCTTGCCAAATATTCTTTCGAGCTTTTTCTATATTATTGGAATTGTCACTGGGTTCTTGTTCCTGAAGGTAAGTTCGAGAAATTTCCTTTCCCAACATTAATTCAAGAGGTTCAAACGTGCTTACCTTTTGGTTAGGAAACCCTGGAGTTTAAGAAGAACAAGCGTGACTATGGCCTTGTTTTAGGAGAAATGCTAACGAGCATTTGTTGCGGATGCGGGAGAAAACCAAAGAAGCATCTTCGACATGACGATGACGAGACAACACCCCTCCTTCGCGAAAGCCAAACTTCAGGAAAGGCTGCTGACAAGGAACAGAAAAAGCCTTCTACTTCTGTTAAGTGGACTGAGATTTTGAATTTCCAGTCTACACTGGTCCTTATGGTATACGCATCTTTGGGGCTTCATACCGTTGCTTTCGACTCCGTGTTTCCAGTGTTTTTGAACCACCCTACACAAGATCTAAAGAATAACCCTGACGTAAAGCTGCCCTTCAAGTTTACCTCAGGATTTGGCATAGGTAGGTTCCAATCAACGGTTCCCATTATGCCCAAAAGCCATATTGCCCTTTGACAAACTATGGAAGGTCATGTGAACTAATCGAACTTTCATTTAACTGTAGACTCACAAGCAATCGGCATACTCTTTACACTCAACGGCATAGTAGGGATGATTGTTCAATTTTTCATCTTCCCTCCAGCTGCCAAACGTTTCGGCGTCCTCCGATGCTTCAAAGTAACTGCCTTCATATTTCCTATCTTATACCTCCTTACACCCTTCCTCGCCCTCTTCCCAACAGACTGGACTCGCCAATTCGCCACGATTATCTTAATGGCGATCAAATTAAGTGCCGTGGTCTTCGCATTCCCATCCTCAATAATCTTACTTACAAATTCTGCTCCAAGTGTACGTGTTCTTGGAACCTTAAATGGAGTTGCGACTAGCGTTTCTGCCATAGGTAGGGGTATTGGTCCTGCTGCTTTGGGTGGAATTTTCTCCATTGGTGTTAAGGCAGGATATATGATTATACCATGGTGGACCCTGGCAGTTGTTGCGTTTATTAGCGCGGTTCCTTCCTTTTGGATTATTGAAACCGATGGTTTTACTGGCCACGATGAAGATAAAGATAACCAGAGTACCGAAGACGTAATAGTGGGTGATGCCGAGCAGGACAGTCCGCCACTTCTTGAGGTAGGGAATGTACGACAGGAGAACTCAGCGGCTCCAAGCGAAGCTGTCGAATCAAACGGCAAGGCCACGAACAATAGGTCTATGCCATCGACCGCTTCCACTTCCTAACTTACGACCAGCTTGAAATGACCGTATGGTGCGCAATCCGACTTTCTTAATATGATACCACAGAAATTAATATCATGAGGACAGTGGCGCAAGATGCCAGAAAAGAAATTTAACGAATCTATGCCATGCCCCAACCCCATACCTTTCTCTCTCTATAAAACTCGTTCTCGCCGCAATTTGACAAAAGAAGGATTCCTAAATAACATTCCGGGTTCAATTTATTATATGTCATGTCTAAATAGCCACTTATATACTATCTGCATATAGATAGATTGAATAGAAATAATAACCAAAAGTATGTCCAATTATCATACCCACACTAAGATCTTAGTGGGAAATAAAAACCCGAACTTCGGCGTATATTATGTTACCACCAAACATATGGGATTGCAGGGTCAAGAAATATGGCTCCGAAAAATTAAATTTGGGAAAAGGAGGCGCAATTTAACTATCTCAACGACTTAGCAGCGTCGTCAACCTTGGACTTGATAATATCTCGCCATCTCTGTAAAGACGGTTAGCAATGAATGAGGTAGTGGAAATAATGAAAGAAACAAGAAGATAGACCAACCTCAGCGTTATTCAGATCGTAATCTTCAAAACTTTCAACTAAGCCTGGGAAGGTGGCACCAGAATATCCGGTCCATCGGCCAGGAGCAAAAATTACGTGCTTGAACCATCCTCTGTTATCCAATCCCTTGCTATGTAGGAATTTCCTTTCGATAAATTTGTATTTCTGGTTGGCATAGCGGATTTTGAAGTAAAGAATAAGCCTGCTCCACCAATGGCCACCCTTCTCAAGCCTGGCGGCAAGAGACTCCGTGTAAGCATCGAATCTAACCGCCGTCTCGTGGAATGCCGAAATAGCATCATCGAGAGGGGCAAAGTTGAACCGGCTTAGGGTTTTAGGAGGAACTTTATCCTTCACTGAATCAAGATATTGTTTCAATGAGATGGCATAATCAGTGGCATTTAGAGCAAGGACGGGGGTTTCTGATATGTATGCTGCTGTCAATGACCATAATTTTGCCATGGTGACGTGATACTTCCAGCCAGGGTCGCCAAATCGGTTCATCCAGTCAAAGCTGTCGTAATTAGAGTGGTATTGGTATACGGCATCACCCTTCCCACCTATAAAGCCGTAGTCAAGACTTGGTATACCAGCAAAGTCCTGAAAAGCCGTGAAATCACTTCCACTTCCCATGACACCAATTTCACCGTCCCATACGTCGAGAATAGTTTGCCCCTCGACAGTTTGATTGGGAGAGAGAACCTGTCCGGCGGCATTATAGATTGCTTTGTTGAGCAAGGGGCTGGCGTGGACCACGAACTTCCTTCCGGCGACGGCAACATCAACATTGAGATATGCGACGTTAGCCCCTGAGAGCCAGGGAAGATTTTCTTCGACCCATTCCGTCGACCCGACTAAAGCATACTCTTCGGCATCCCAACTAGCGAAAACAATTGTTCTCTTAGGTTTCCAACCACCCTTGAGAGCCTCGCCAAAGCTGCGGATAACTTCATTCAAGACAGCGGAGCCGCTATTTGGATCAGCAGCGCCTCCAGCAACCCAAGCATCTCGATGATTACCCATGACGATGAC
Source organism: Arthroderma sp. PD_2 (assembly GCA_032989685.1). Lineage (NCBI taxonomy): Eukaryota > Fungi > Ascomycota > Eurotiomycetes > Onygenales > Arthrodermataceae > Arthroderma > Arthroderma sp. PD_2. The sequence continues at coordinate 4,081 of JANTQJ010000526.1, forward strand.
CTCGTCTGGAATCGAGCCTTTAATGACGCCAATAACGTTCCAGATGGGAGTTGTCACATAATCCTGCTCACTGTTGAGATTGATCATAACATTTTCAGGTGAAGGTCCAATGTTGTACTCGACGCCTTTGTGGACAAGACCGCCTTGCCAATCCTCGCCGAGATCCAGCCCCTTGGGTCCGTGTCCATTGAGAGCCTTCAGCAATGGTATGGCGTCCCTGTACGAGATTGGCAACGAAGGGATCGAAGGAATGTAGCCTTGGGGGTCTTGTCTCGGACATCCAGGGTTGGAAGGATATCCAGGTGTTGTGGGATCACCAACTGCGGAAGCTATTTTATGTGAGTAAGTAAACAGTCCAAGAATCGCAGCATTCGGTTGCCAACAAAAAGAAGATTTGCACACTTACTCAAATATAGAACACTCCCCCTTTGAACTGAGCTTGGGTTTCTAGCTGGGCCATCAGGATATGCTTTATATCCATTTAACTCTGTCATGTCTCCATCCTCCTGGGGATCGGTATAGATGATAACACCAACCATCCCTAGCTCTTGAGCACGCTTCACCTTCAACCCGCGCAGAAGACCGCTATATTTCACCAGTGCAATTTTTCCTTCCAAGGTTATGTTAGCGTTAATAAGAGCTTCATAATCGTCATAGGTCCCGGAATTTGCATAGACGTATTGGGCGGTAACATTGCCGCTGGCCGCATAGCCGTGGAAAGTCGGAGTTCTATCCTTTAGCCCGCTGGTTGCATCCTTATCAAGCACATCTTCTTCCAATGAAGCTTCATATGTGACTTTCATGTCCTCGCTCTTCTTGCCCTTCTCGAGTAGTGCCAATCGATGGCTAATTGGATAGTTGAGATAGACGTCATAGGTTGAAATCTGAACGTCAGTTACACCAAATTCTTCCCATTTCGTCTTTGTCCAAATGGCCAGACTCAAGTTCTGGCCGGCAAGGTGAGGGCCCGATGTATAATGATGGTTCCATTCTTTCGCTTTGGAAGCACTCGGTACAGTTTGAAGTAGCTGCTGAAGAGACGCATAGTCAAGCCCGTTTTTTGATGTCCACGGAATATGATCACCTATAGAGCCGTATCCGCTTGGGAGCAAAACAAACGGTAGCAACAGCACGACCACAGATAGTACTAAAATCGTCCCTAAGCATGTAGTACACACTTTTCGAATCCTCCCATGTGGATAGCGAGGTGGCCGCTGTGCCACTTCGACATAGAGCAATGGCGTGGTCTCATGACTGTACTGCATCCTGGCGTGTTTCTCCATAGCTCTTTTTCAGCAACATCTGATTGAAGCGATGTCGCTAGAACGAGCAAAAGAGAAAGTGAGATGGAAGAATTGCTGCAACCTGGGGAAACGCTTTCTCTAGAGTTCCCGTTACCCGGTCTTTACGTCATCGCTCCTCGTACTTTTTTGCTTACTAATCGGCACATCTTTACAGTTGAAAGTTATCAAGCCGAGAAGGATCACGACTTGAGAGAAGGATCCGAGGGAGGGAAATAATCGGAGATATTTATATGTCTTGGGAGGGAGGGGATAAGAGTACCCGGCGACCTCTCAGATAAAGTACAGAACATAACGAAAGGGGAGGGGAAAGTGATCGTGTCTTTTCTCCTTGGTTATCTAGCTAGATTCAGAAAATAGCGTTGGATCGTACCTTATTCTTATTTCTGCGTTTCCTTCTTCCCGTCGATTTTACTGGAAGCTTTTTCTTTTTTTGACAGCTGATACTTCGATTCGGGGGGAAGTTCTTGCGTGGAGAAGTATAATTGGAACTAATGGGGTCGATGGTAGGGAGAAAGGGTAGGAGAGTCATGCATTGATCAGTGATCCTCCAGAAACGATCGATGATCCGACTCACCAGTGCGTCGAAGTATAAGTCCACGAGGTCTGCGCATCTCTGATCCCGAAGGGGAAAGGTTGATGATTTGCTGTACCAAATTGTTCACACAGCCATAATGCCCATTAATCGGAGAATAACGAACGAGAAATTGGGTATGGGTTTTCCGCTATCAGGCACGCACCTGGAACAACAGAAGGCAACATTGCTGACCATCAATTCGGAAGAATCAGGACAGTATATTGCTTGGCGAAGTATTGTGATACGTTCAAAAGTCTTATCTGCACGTCGTAAATCCCATCGTCCCTCCGACGGTACGGACCCAAACTCCTCCCATAATAAAGAACACGCGACGAATTTTTACTTGAATGGTTAAAGGCTGGCTGGCGATCCAGTGAGTTCGAGACGTTGAGATGATGCTTACTCTGGAAGACTGATGATTCCTTCTGAACTAGCAACAGGTCCCGAAACCGTCTCCTCCAAAACCGCCTCGTCTTTCCTTTCAGGGACAAAAGCGTACCTAGGCAAACGAGACAATTTTTCCTCCGGGCTGACTTCATTGTCAGAATAAACAAGTCTGGTGGACTTAGCTTTTTCTTTCTTTGAGGGTTTACCAGCAGCCCCTTCTTCAGGGGTTCCGGGGGCGGGGCTTGGCTTAGCTGGTAACTCTTTGGCTTGTTTAGCAGCCTCTGATATCAATTTATCAGCAGATGCTGAGACTGAGTCCGAATGGGAGTCAGTTGAAGGATTGGCGCGATTATTTTGTGCATCTGTCGAAATTGGGACGGCTGAGGGAGGCGCCGAAACCTGTCCATGGTGTAGCTGTTGCATTTGGAATGCATTGACTTGTGGTGCACCAAAGCTAGGTCTTTGAGGAAGCCCTGGAGCTGGTGGTAGACTTGGCGTTCGGGCAGGGTAGGAAGGAGGCATAGTTTGAGGTGGGGTGTGAGTCCTTAACGCCTGCTGCTGGTGATGATATGGCAGTGTAGGACTGGCTCCCACCGGTGGAACGACAGATGGAAGTGTAGCCTGAGGGTATGCTGACGGTGACATATTCGTAGGGGAGAACTGGGGTAGAGGATAACTCTGAGGGCCGGCTGGTGGGACGTACACCCCGGAGCCTGGCTGCTGAGGCTGTGGTGGGAAGGCATTGGGTGGTTGCCCATAAGGAGCTGAATAATGGTATTCCTGGTTGGAACCATTTGCTGCCTGTTGGGGTGAAGGATATTGAGGCGTCGTGGGTTGCTAATTTAACGAAGCAGTTAGACTCATATCGTTACATTTCGGGTGTGAAAATGAAACTGAAAAATCTTACAAATGGTGTTCCGCTTGGTGTCGATTGTGCCTGTCCTGCGCCAACAGGAGTAACATCACCACTGCTACCACCCGCAGCCTGCTCCGCCAACCTCGCCTTATGCTCTGCAAGTCTCTTCTTCAGCTCAGACGGCGACTCGAATTTCGGTTTCTTCGATTGCCCGCTACCGCCCGACGCGCCGGGCGCAGGGTTCCCCGTTGCAGCACGACGCTCAGCTTCCGCCTGCTGATATTGTTGCAGGACACGCTGGTTATGAGTCTGTAGGACGTCATCCGGTACACCTTCCATGCCAAAAATTTCGATCTCGAGACTTGATCGGTTTGGAAGCGCATTATCGACCTGGGATAGAGACTCCTTGTGGACTTGGCTCATATGCACTGACAAACCTGCATAGGATAGAAAGGTAAGAAAAGAACATGGCTAGATGTCACCACATGTGAACGAGAAAGAACTCACCTCCAGCTGTGTTTAATCTCCTCCCGCATCTCTCACACTTGAAGTGCTTTGCCTTTTGATGAGAGATGAGGATTTTCAGGTCATCGAAATCGCGCTCGCAGTAGTAGCACCATGGTCTTGCAAGTAATTCCTCGAGGTCCGGATGGCCGCGTTTTTTCTTCCCCATTATGATTGGTATAAGAAACAATAACGCCTCAAAAAAAGAACCAGAATTAATGCAGGGAAGTTAGATATAAGTGAGTTATGCAATTTCCGGAGAATCAGCGAAGTGCGTTTTGCTTCTTCGGCGGTTTTCGTGCTGAGCTGTTCGACTTGTCGTTCTCTTCTTCGAGCGACCAAACCTGGAAGTTTGAGGATTATCACGTGATTATCCGCCACAACTTGGGCAGATGAAGCTGTTTGAGTTGTAGATGAAAGGTATGGATGAGCCCGATTATTTTCAAAGATAAATTCATTTGTCCAAGTATTGTACATGCGCAGCCGAGTAATATAATCCCACCCCGTGTTACCTTCACGCTGTACCCAACCAAGCATGGAACGAATTCAAACGCAGCTGGAGGTATCCACAAGTAAATAAAAAACACAGAAGATCAAACAATCCTCCCAAAGTCCAGTGTATGAAGAGACCAAAAGCAACAATTACAAAGCCAACAGGCACCGAGTAAAGCAAATTAAAAAAAAAAAGGGGGGGGGGGAAGAAAAATTATACAATCAAATCGCCATGCTAATTACCAAATCGACACGAGTAAAGAAATCGTGCCCAACTCCACAAAATGTACGCCAGTTGTTTTGGGCGTCACCCTCGATCTGACGCCGCATGCATATGGTAATGGAAAGAACTCCCTTCTCCATGTTCCGAAACAGGCGTGACGGGCTCTGTCTTCCCATTCGCATCTCGCCTCACCTTCTTGATTGATGGCGGCTGACTATCCGCTCTCTCACTGACCTCAGTGGCCATCCGCTTCCTCCCCGCTGACCCTACCGACGGGTCAGCGCTGGCTTCCCGCTCAGCTACCCTAGCAGCTTCGATCTGCGCCTTTGTTCGTTTGGGATTCCTTGTTCGGCCTTCCTGGTTGAATTTGGCCCAATGTAAAATCATAGCTTCAGTGCGCTTGGGATGCTTGGAGTTTTTGATTTTAAGTTGATTCTTAGGATCCTGGAGCGGATCGGGGTAGAATGGTGTAGACGCTTTGGAGGTTCCGGCTGATGTTGGAGCTGGGGATTTGGGAGATTTGGGAGATTTGACTGGGGTGCTACGCGGTGCGCCGCCGGTAGATAGTGTGTGCAGTGTTTGAGCTAGGGTAGGACGCCCAGATTTTCGCATTGGAGTAGTGATGTTGCTTTGTGGCGTGGCATGCCTGGATTGTGGGCGGGAAGGTCCTCCCGGGCTATTGGGTTCTGAGGGAGCCTGTGAGGTATCTCTGGTAGACGAAGGTTTTGAGCCTCCATAGCGTGTGACTCGTTTAGGAACCAGAAGGCCTTTCTGTTCTGGCTCGGTTTTTATGCCAGTAGTGACAATTTTCTTCTTAGGCTTGATGACGGGTAATGGACGAAGTTTGGGAACACATTCTACTCCATTTTCTTTGACACTAGCCCAGCGGTTCATTTTCCATGGCTCCGTGCCACTTGCTTTCATTTTCCTCATTTGGTCAGCAGTAGGGATGAAGCCACCTTGGGCAAACGGGTCTTGACATCCGATCTGGCTTGCTTTCGGATCATGTTTGTAGCCATATAGCATCGCTTCTTTCTTATCTTCATAAACTTGCGGGTCTTCGAGTTCTCTGGGATTCGAGGTCTTCTTAAGTGATGTTCGTGTCGCTCGTTTGATCAACTTTTCAAGGGCCATATGTTCATCTTGCCAGACCTTCAGAGCATGTGCGGCGTTGACAGTGATCGCATATAGCTCCTTTGTCGAGAGGGAAGATGGATCCTTCATGATATCAATGTATATATTGGGGTCCGTTAGAGGTAAGAATTTTCCAGAGCCAGTAGAAGCTGATTCGTAAGGTTGAGGCCGTTCGAATCCATCAAACGCCCCTTCCCATCGCGACTGGAGGTCATCTCGCTGTCCATCGTAGTCTTCTGTGAAATTTCGTACATCGTGCATGGCCCAGTGGCGTTCAATTTCCTCCTCGACATTTGGGGTCCCTTCACTCTGAGACGCGGCTGGAGGACGGCTGCCTTGATCAGACTCAAGCGATGGAGTAAGAGCCTCCTCTGAGATCAGATTGTTGAATAAGTCTTTGGCAATGTCCGGGTGGTCTTCCCGCATGTGCTGCTTGAGGCTTTCAAGTGGACGTGTTGACTCGGTACTTTCGGCGGGAAACTCTTGTCCACACCATGTACATTTTACAGGGGGTAAATCATCAGCCGGGGTATGTTGGGAAGAAGCTGATGGAAGGCTGCGTGGCTCGGATAAACCTCGCTGCACTCTGGGTATTGGAGAGCCGGGAGTTTCTATCTTTGGCCTTCCAATATCGATGTCGTCTCTTGGTGCAGACGTCGACGACATCGTGGAATAATAATAAGAAAAAAAGTGTGTAAAAGAAAAGAAAGAAGAAAAATCCTCCTATGTATATAGTTAGTACAGAGCGACGAAAGAGTAAGCAAGTAGATGCAATAGATGCTATATCAAGACATCACATGCACCATTGCCAAAACCCGGATAGGCCATGCTTGAGCAAAAAAGAATGCACAGCGACATGAATAAAGCATACATCGATGTGTGGAAGTATGTAACGAGACAGCGAGAACAAGATAAAAGAAACAGGAGCGAGATCACTGCCTTTTTTTTTTATTTCGTATTGCTGTCTCATCTCTTCCCTTTGACGGTAGTAGAAAAGGGAAAAAAACTCTTACCTCAATCAACGATTAAAGGCGTCTTTATTAATAACAGCATTAGTCGTCGACGCAAGACGGATGACGCAAGTCCTCCTGATCCGACAGGGTAACCTCTCGATCCCTTGGAGTAAATGTAAAAAAGGGAACAAGAAGAAGAATGGAAGAGATCGGGGGTTGGAAGGAGTGTAGTCGTGGAAGTAGAAGAATCGGTCAATGAGACAAGACTTTGTTACGAAAGGAAAAACGAGCCCGCCCAGCGGATATCGGAAAAGTAAGAAAAATAATAAACAGGGTAAGAAGAAGGTGGAATAGATCAGAGTCGACTTTGAAGGAGATTAGTACGCCTCAAGACTACTATAATCTATAGAGTGGACAGATGAAAGCTTTCGAGCCCAGGTTGTTCGGCCATTTAGAAGAGGAACGAGGAAGGGAAAAAGTAAATCTAGTTTGAGGTGGCGAAGCGACGTGGTTGTTGTTGCTGGGTAGATATCGTTCTTTCGCGGAACTGGAAGGACTTCGGACAACCCTGGAGACCTTCTTGTCTAGATCTGACTAAGTGAAGAGGCGAAGGGGGCAGGGAAAAGGGTGAATGGTGAAGGAGAATGGGCGTTGTAGGAGGAGGAGAGAAACTATGCGTATTGTTGCTGGGAGTGTGCATTCACGATCCGATCTAGATGTGGATTTTTTTTGGAGAGTGAATAAAATAACTAGTTAAAGTCGCTGGGAAAAAAATAAAAAGACCCCCAAGGACAAGTTTCGATTTTTCCTCCTTCTTTTTTTTCCCTTTCATTCTCTCTTTTACTGTTTTTTTCAATACAGGGCGTTACTAAGCGTGTTGGGGGCCAATCAGGGCGCGATGCTTGGCCGTGAGGAAATACATGCATCCACCGCGACTTCTCTTAGCGCGAGCTTGTATCTTTCCATAGGTCAACATGTCATATCAATATATCGATATATACTTCGTACATCAAGATTTAGAGGAGAATATATTGAAAGTGTATGGAGTATAGAGAGTGGCCACTCGCTTAGGGAGTTCTTGTCCCTTGTTTATATAGCAATACTCCGTAGGAGCTGAAGTCTGGCCCCGTAAGCTCAAGACATAAGGGGTGCTCTATATAGCATCAATACTCCACCTGTAAACCAGCTTCACGAGGCCATGGACTAAGCACTACTATATACGTAGGACTTTACTCCGTATGCGCGGACCAAATCCCTCAATATCTACATACGGAGTACTCCGTACGTGATGTTCCGTTGCAACCTCCTCCTAATCTTCCGGGGGTTCAGCGCGCTTGTATGTAAAATAACGAAATAACCAAGACGGCAAGGAGAAACAATTGGGATAAGGTTGGCGAATAATATGTCAGATGGCGATTGGCTGCTCGATCCTTGACGCCTGCATCATCTTAAATAACAAACAGATTCGATGTATACTAACCCTTGTCGCAAGGCCACTCATCTACCTATACAGCTGACCCGATCCAGCTCCCCTGCCACCAGACACGCAATTCTCCCAGTCCCAGTCCTATTTCCTCCTATTCATTCATCTCCCCGACGTTCAGAGCGACCAAAAACCTGCTGACACAGTTATATGCTGCCGTCGTGGCCGTGATCTCCACCACCTCCGTCTCACTAAATGATGCCTTGAGCTGATTGAACACTTCCTCAGGAACCTTAACCGTCCTCGTCATGGCGTTCGAATACCTATACACCGCCAACTGTTTCTCCGTCAACAACGATGCCAACGCCGACTCATCGCACTGGTCCTGTTTGATCAACTCGAGTGCTTCGTCGGATACGCCCGACGCCTTTAGCAGGGGGTAGTGCTGTTTCCATTCGAACCAGGCCTGGTTGATTGCGGCGACTCGGCAGATGGCCATCTCACGGATGTCAGCTGGGATAGAGGTGCGCGTTCGGATGGCGCCGAGGAAGGAGTTCCAGCCATCTGCGACGGGGAATGAGTGGAGGAGGGCGAGGTCGAGGGGGAGAAGGCCGTTTTCGCCTCGTCGGGTTTGTACGCGTTGGAGGATGGCGGCTTCTTCGTCGTTTGAGGTCGTGGGAGGGTTGGAGGTGTATGGGATGCGCATGGTGGGAGTTCTTTTGATATACTTGTTCGTAGATAAGAAGGTAAGAAGGTTAGGTGTGATCTTTGCGGCTCTTGTTTCTTTTTTGATAGAATTGCTGTCTCGGTATCATCAAAGTCCCTAGGACAGTCTTATAGATCGAGAGTCATTTATATAGAAAGAAGAATAAGTCTCGGGCTAGACCCCGCAACTAACGGTCGACGCCTTCCGGTCGGTAAACATCCGAGTTCGGCGTCGACGGTGACCAATCTACATGAAAGCAATGCTGAGATCTAGGAGCAGCCACAGTTGTGGGGAGAGTAGGTCCTCAGCCCTACTTACCAGGCTGATATCAGTGATTTGATACCAGTGATCTTATGACACCTGCTATCGGTTTTCTCTCTACACCAACCCATCCAGCATACCAAATCTAGATCATCACGTGATATGGAACTCTTTTCGGCGTTATCAACATGATGTACAGGATGATATAAAGGCGAAAGTGGCACGCATTATGGCTTGTACTGAGAAGATCCGACCATCTCACTCTCATAATTCAGGCGGTTAAACGTCGTCAGGCCATCAGACGGTGTTGTGGTGGTGGTGGTTTGTCCATTCCTATAGAAAGGTATTTCCTCCCTCACGAAGCGTGTTCACATGGAGAATAGAAAAAAAAAAAGAACCGAACAACGATGGTAGCGGAGGCCGAGAGACCAGGAAAAGATTGTAATGGAGGTAATTAGGTCGATGGAGGCACTGAGCACGTCTCGATCTATAATAATAACATAATAGACAAAAAAGTAAACTCCAACAATCTTTCTTTCCTTGCGGTTAGTTCCAGTGTCCTTTCCTTGCCTTCTTTCCCTTCAGCCACTGTAATTTGATTCGGATTAGCGCTTACCTTCCAGTGGAGACTTTCCTCCCTTTGACGCCCTGAAAATCGAAAATAAAAAGATAATATGCCCAGCTTGGGCCATATAACGTATGTTTTTCCTAATTGCCTTCACCTTCTCCCACACTCCCTCGCCCGGGGTATAGGCAGATGCCACGTACTCATGTTGTAGTTCTTTACTACTTGCCATCGTATTCTTGACCCCGGAAGCGTCTTCGATAGGGTTAGTAGGTCTCTCCACCGGCGCCATTGTGCGCCGTGCCTACCATGGCTGGATATCCGTATGTCGCGCCATCCTGCTCGTTCGGATCGAGGCTCGCATTCAGAAGGTTGTTGGCAGCCTCTGGGGGTGGTGGGACTGTGAAGCCCGCCGGTGGTTGACCTGCTGCTGCTCCACCCATGCCGGCGGGAACGGGGGCGGGACCGCCGACTGGGCCACCGGAGCCATAGCCGCTGCTGGATGGTCTGTTCTGGTTCTCCCCCCTTGCAGTTTGGGTCTGCAGGCAATTAATTCAAATGTTCAGGATCGGGGTTTGAGTGATAAACGGGCGTGATGGACGGTTAGAAAACAAGGGGGGAGGGGCAGTGGGGGAGCCAGATATAGAGG
>JANTQJ010000527.1:0-14075 GCA_032989685.1 Arthroderma sp. PD_2
GTTTCAAACGAGGACAAAGAGAAAGGAATTCCTTGCTCTACTCAAAAGTAGAGGATGTATCTTAATGGGAATTAGTTTGCTATGCCCTGAATACTGACGAGCCGTGCATTCATTTTTGCCTAAAGTGCAATACTTTTATCTGATATCAATCCCAACTGCTCTACGTGGGGCAAGTATTTTGGGGCAACGGCGCTGGAAGACCTAGCTTCAGACGCGATATCATTCTTGATACCAGCTTTAAAATGGCGTCTTCGGACTCACTTTACCTGACCCTACCCGGCTCCGTTGCATTTTCGGACTTTCGATGTCGCGGCATAGCTGCAAGCACAAATGCTAAAGCAGTCCGGGCTCAATGGGTTCATTATCTACACCTTGCAGAACCTTTAGAAGGTAACCAGCCAACGGACCTGGAGCAGCTGTTACAATACGGAGATATATCGGACTCCCCAGGGTCTTTTGGGCCCCAGGAGGGCCGGTCGATTACCTACTACGTCAGCCCAAGGGTTGGAACCATATCACCATGGAGCTCTCAAGCCACTGGAATTTCGCATGTCTGTGGCTTTCAAAAGTGTCTTAAGCGGATAGAGCGTGGGCTAAGGGTATCTTGCCTACTTGATGAAGGGGTTGAAGGCCTGGACTCTGCCAGTCTCGATGTTTTACACGATAGGATGACGCAAGTCATAAGTACCGAAGAGCCTGACCTCCAGGCTATGTTCGCCGAGAAGTCGCCTGCTCCTTTGGAAATTGTGTCGCTTAAGGACGAAGAGAAATCTCCCCGAGAGATCCTCCAAGAGGCAAACAAACGCCTTGGCTTGGCCTTGGATTCATCGGAGATTGACTACCTTGTCAATGCCTATGCGGCGGGAGGCCCGGTCTCGAGAGCTCCTACGGATGTTGAGCTGTTTATGTTCGCTCAGGTAAACTCTGAACATTGTCGTCACAAACAATTCAATGCATCATGGGTTATAGATGGAGAGGAAAAGCCTAACACGCTATTTGGCATGATTCGAAATACTCACAAACAACACCCCGATTATACAGTCAGTGCATACAGCGATAATGCTGCAGTTCTAGAAGGAGAGGAAGCAGGACACTGGGCTCCGGACCTAGCCACGGGAGAATGGTTCCAGACGAAAGAGAAAGTCCATTTTGTTGCCAAGGTTGAAACCCATAACCACCCTACCGCCGTTTCGCCCTTCCCCGGTGCTGCCACTGGTTCTGGTGGTGAAATTCGAGACGAAGGAGCAGTTGGTCAGGGATCGCGACCAAAGGCGGGACTCTGTGGTTTCTGTGTCTCGGACTTATTGATCCCTGAACACAAACAACCATGGGAGCTCGATGTCGGGAGGCCGAATCATATCGCGAGCAGTCTCGACATTATGCTAGAAGCACCCATTGGAAGTGCCTCTTTCAACAACGAATTTGGCAGACCATGCACAGGTGGTTATTTCCGAACCCTCCTGACCGAGATTGACATTGGCAATGGGGAGTCTGAATTCAGGGGCTACCATAAACCGATTATGATTGCTGGAGGTGTCGGCACCGTTCGCCCTCAGCATGCCCTGAAAAATCCACATGCGGTTAAGCCAGGATCCTTCTTGGTGGTACTTGGAGGACCAGCCATGCTCATCGGACTTGGAGGCGGCGCAGCTTCTAGTATCGCTTCGGGAGAAGGATCTGCGGATTTGGATTTTGCAAGTGTACAGAGGGGAAACGCAGAGGTTCAGAGAAGAGCCCAGGAGGTCATCAATGCGTGTGTTGCCATGGGGAGTGACAATCCCATCAAATTTATCCATGACGTTGGTGCTGGAGGGTTATCTAATGCTTTGCCCGAGCTCATTCATGACGCAGGCCTAGGTGCTTCTTTCGAGCTTCGCGAAATAGACAACGCCGATAAGGGTATGAGCCCTATGCAAATATGGTGCTGTGAAGCCCAAGAACGATATGTCATGGCCATCTCCGAAGAGGGAATGAGCAATTTTATTACGATCGCGAATCGTGAGCGATGCGGTTATTCTGTCGTTGGCCGTGGACTCGGACAACCAGATGAAAGTAGGAGACTTGTTCTTCTTGACAAAGACTCGAAGGAGTATCCAAAGCCAATTGACCTCCCCCTCTCGGTCCTCTTTGGCAAACCACCCAAATTGACAAGGACTGTTACTTCAAGGCAACTCACTCTCCCTGCATTTGATTCTAGTCTAAAGACTTATGTTCCTACTCTACCGGATCAAGGCTTGATGGGTGAAGCTGTGAGTCGGGTTTTGCGTCTTCCAGCTGTCGGTTCGAAATCTTTCCTCATCACTATCGGTGACAGGACAGTTGGTGCCCTCACAGCTAGAGATCAAATGGTTGGACCATGGCAAGTTCCTGTATCGGATGTATCGGTCACCGCAACCTCTTTGCTTCTTGGAATGAAAACTGGAGAGGCTATGGCCATGGGAGAGAAACCCACACTTGCCCTTATCTCTCCTGCTGCCTCAGCAAGAATGGCAGTTGCTGAATCCTTGATGAATATTGCCGCAGCAGATTTGCCTGGGAGGCTCAGCCGTGTCAGGCTTTCGGCAAATTGGATGTCTGCTACAAACCACCCTGGTGAAGGTGCAGCCATCTACGAAGCCGTTGAAGCCATTGGATTGGATCTATGCCCTAAGCTAGGAATAAGTATCCCAGTTGGAAAGGACTCTATGTCCATGAAAATGAAATGGAACGACCAAGAATCAGGGAAATCCAAGGAGGTGACCGCGCCCCTGTCCCTTGTTATTTCTGCTTTCGCCCCAGTACAGGATATAAAAAACACATGGACACCCGCTTTGCGAAGTTTTGAAGAAGTTGGTGAAACCGTTCTAATGTTTGTTGACCTTTCATTTGGTCGCAAGAGCATGGGAGGTTCGGCCTTAGCACAGGTTTTTGGACAGGTTGGAAATGAGTGCCCTGACATCCGTGACGTGCAACTCTTCAAGGACTTCTTCGACGCTACCCTGTCACTCCAGGAGGCAGGAATCGTCCTCGCCTACCACGACCGCTCGGACGGTGGGTTGTTCACAACCCTTGCCGAAATGATGTTTGCAGGAAGATGTGGAGCTCAGATCATGCTCGATGAGATTTGCGCAAGCCCCAACGTGAAAGATGCTATTGAGACTTTGTTCAATGAAGAGCTGGGCGCCGTATTCCAAGTGCGCAAGGGCCACGAGGGCGAATTCAGAAGTTGCTTTGCAACTTGTGGCCCTCCCCCAGGCTTGATCTTCAGGATTGGCCGTGTCGCGGAAAAGAAGAAGCAGAATTTGGCCATTTACCACGGGTCCACCTTGATATACCGAGAAAGTCGCGCCCGCTTACAACAAGCTTGGTCCGAGACTTCATACCATATGCAACGACTCCGAGATAACCCAGCCGCGGCTGACCAGGAATTCGAAAATATTCTGGACGATAATAACGCTGGGCTATCGTATAACCTGACCTTCGACCCGAAAGAGACAGGACTACCACTGATGACGAGCCTGACGTCTCGCTTCTCACCTTTTGCAACTCGACCAAAGGTTGCAATTCTCCGCGAACAGGGAGTTAACAGCCAGGCAGAAATGGCATTTGCTTTCAATATGGCTGGATTCTCCGCTATTGACGTGCACATGAGTGATATACTTACGGGCAAGGTTTCACTGTCTTCGTTCGTAGGTGTAGCCGCTTGCGGTGGCTTCTCATACGGTGATGTCTTAGGAGCAGGACGAGGATGGGCCAAATCAGTCCTTCTTCACAAGCAGACACGAGAAGAGTTCAAATCGTTCTTCGAGAGACCGGATACCTTCGCTCTTGGTGTTTGCAATGGTTGTCAATTCTTCGGCCGCCTGAAGCAGTTGATCCCTGGCGCTGGAGGATGGCCCAACTTTGAGCGGAACGCAAGTGCGCAATATGAAGGACGTGTGTGCATGGTCCGTATCTCGGAACCCACTGACATCCCGCCAACTGTGTTCTTCCACGATATGAACGGCTCTTCTCTCCCTATCGCTGTTGCGCACGGAGAAGGCCGAGTATCCTTTGAAGATACCCCAGGAATGGACGGCAAGGAGCTTGTTAAACGTGGACTTGTCCCAGCTCGTTATGTTGATAACACAAGCCTTGAGCCAACTATGCGATATCCATTTAACCCTAACGGCAGTCCTGAAGCCATTGCTGGTGTACGTTCGCCAGATGGAAGGGTTCTTGCCATCATGCCCCACCCCGAGCGCACTGTTATGGCCGGCATCGGAAGTTGGTTCCCCGGAGATAAAGCAATGAGCGAGGAATGGGGTAATGTTGGCCCATGGGGTCGGGTGTTCTTCAGCGCCAGACGATGGGTTGGCTGATCCTGCCTAGTTTTAAGACTGTGATGATACCTTGAGAGAGGGATGAATAGAAATGGAAATACCTAAACGAAAGGAATAACCATGCCGTTTTGTTGACAGATTTTTGGTTTTATTTTCTGCCGTAGGAAGTGTCTTTGTTGTCTTTGGAGAATTGTGTACATACGCTCAAGTTCTAAAAGTGCATTCATACACACAGGGAATAATGAGAGAATTAAAATATTGAACAGGTATTTTACTAGCCCAAATCAGCTATGTAGTATCATTAAAATTCTTATCAGCCCCATTCCAGGCTATCAGCTAAAATTTCCATGCTTTGCGAGTAGTCACCATGATCAACTCTAAGTCCAGCCTTGATGGATTCGCATAGGTTATCAAACTTCGTTTTTACGTGCAAAATACGCTTGCGGTAGGATTCATCATGGAAAGAGATAGTAGTAGCATTGCCAGCTTCAAACATGGATATTTCCATGTCAGACTCGCTATCGTCGGACACGTCTTCAGCCGATGATCTTTTCCCGCCGAGTCTTGCCAACAGGACCGTGCTTAACGTCTGGTCGTTTTGATCTTGCTCATACTCTAGAGTGCGGGCAACTTGTGTGTCGGAGAAGGATATGCATAGGTCCAGTAGAGATATTAACGCGCGGTGAATAGGTGCAAGCTCTTTGCTAAGGAGACACTGCGCTTCCAGGGATGTGATATATGATTGATGTATCTCGATCATAGAATCGACGTCCGCCGATTCTTTGGCAGCTTTCACCATCTCACGGGTAGAGCGAGCAATGATCACCTCTGTAAAGTGATGATAGAGAACGTTCAAAAACCATAGCAGGCGATGTCGAACGCAAAAGCTCAAGACGTGTTCATCTCTCTCTTCTTCCTCGCCTAGAGATAAATGTGGCTTTGTAAACCAGCGCTTCTCTAAAGTATATTTCCCTCTGCGGATTTGCATGAGTAGCAGCGAAATACGTTTGTAGATATGAATAGACTCTTTAGTGACAATGTTTGCAACCGGCCAGGGCAAGGTGTAATCCACGGATATGACTTTCAGAATTTTGACAGATCGACTGTGGCTTTCAAAAATATGAAATGGTATTTTTGCCGAACGTCCAATCAGTCGTGTGACATCGATACATGGCAGGGAACTGAAGGCTTGCCGAAGAAGCTCTGTAATGAGGAACCGATCATTCCAAGACTGGCTGCCCCGATCAATTAAATCGAACACCCTGTAGTCTGTTGCGGAGTATCTACCGTAGTCTTTGCCTAAATATAAGTACTCCAGAGCGTCCAATGCTTGCCATAGACCACACTTCTCGTCCAGTTCCGATTTCAACAGAGAAGACGCGGAGGTATGGTTGATATCCACAAGTTGATTGAAAGCTGCCTCCAGTTGGCCAGAGAAAGGAAACAATGACAGAGACTGATTCGGTGAACATATATCCTCATAGTGGAGAGAGGGGGAATCAGTTAAGCCGGAAGCTACGGGGCCAACACCGAGATGTCTCAGGAAAACTAAACTTTTCCCGGTCGTGAATATCTTCTTGGATGACGGATGGAGGAATTTTGGTGCATACAGACGCCTAGAACGCTGGTGTAAAGTAAACCAGTCATGCCATAACGTCCGCAGATCGTCGCGTGAGCTAGTCGAAGCAGCAATGAAGAAGGACGATGCCTGTGCTGCATCCAATTCTCCCGTTTCCATCCAGCGTCGAATCGGCTTCGTATAGCTTTCAAAGCATGCAAAGAAGAGCTTGGAGACATCCCGGTATTGGCTATCCTCGCCCATAGCTTGTTTTTCGCACACTAGGTCGTATAGTAAGTCGAGACAACGGAAATGTTTCTGGCTAGGATTTTCATCCAGCCTTCCAACGAGACTGGAAAGTTCGAGCAGCACTTGTACGCGTTGTTGGACTTTGTGAAGGAGATGGAGAAGACTGACGGAGAGCGGGGTGGGTTGGAATATATAGTGTGACTGTTCCTCAGAGAGGTATTTGTCGAAGGACGAGATCAATGTTTCCACTTCTTTCTGGAAGGTTTGCATAAATGGAACTGTCTGTGGGCGCTTCACAAACAACCTGAGCGCTTGAGTAGAAGAGCCTATGCGACTGAATGACTTCACTAATGCCTGAAACGCGTCTCGCGACGTATGTCGCATGGAGAAGCTGTGATTGACCGCGACTCTATCATCATGTATTAAGAATACGGCTGTTGGTAGACCTCGGAGCATAGATATGACATCTTTGATGGTTTGGAGCTCTGTTAAGTATGAAACTTGAGCATCCTCTCTTTCTATGTCAGCTTGAGATTCGATTATAGAGGTGATTAAAGTGTCGTCCTCCACGTCGATAAATAGCTCATCAGATGGCATAAACTCATCTAAGGGAATTGTTGAGCTATGTGGTACGATCTTTGGAATTGAAACGTCGCTTGATGCTACCGAGATATCATCATCAGAGGACTCTGCGGTGTAATCAATATTTTTCCAGAGGTCCTCTGGCTCGTTAGATTCCGGGTCATTGAGATCAGCCCATGTTAGAGTCGCTGGATCTTTTGGTGCTAAAAATTCTTTCACGCTTTTCGGATCCGAAAGGGTTGCAGGGTTATCTGAGAGTAACAAAAATAGAGAGAGAATTTCAGGAGCTAAATTTAATCGTCTCCGGTCCAATTCCTCCAATCTTTGGTGGAGCGCATCTGCCAGTTCGTCATTTCCGACGACTTGAAATTTCTCGAGCAGGCCATCAAGGCTTTTCGTAACTTCAAATTTATTTGTTCTCATATAAGAACCGCCCTTGATTCGCTTCTCAATGGCCGCCTTCAATGATTTGGAAGGGGGGAAATTCTAATATTAAGTTAGGGTATTAATTCAGCTTAGTCGATATGGATCAGAAAGAGCAAGTCACCTTGTCTGAGGTCCTTGAGACGGCTGCTATCAATTCATCTGTCAATGCGCCTATTCGAAGTGAGATAGACATCGTCATAGATATACCGATCTATTGGACCCAACATTACGGAGAGTGCTGGAAGTGAAGATACGGTCAATATAGAAGCGAATGGCGATGTGACCATTGCAACTAGAGCCCAGTCATTCCGTTTAAGCTGATAGCCCTGGTGCTTTAAAAGCTCCCCTGCATCTTTTGGACTTGAAGTCGCGATGTTTTGTTCATTAACGCGCTAGCCAATCACGTGAGAGCTAAAGCTGCTGGGCATCACGTGGTATTTCGTGATAGCATCATGGATCATTTCGATGCGAGCTGGGGGTCAAAATCAATTTGTCAATTACATAGCGCATATATTTTGGGCGTCCATTATCAATATGGCTCTCGCACGGCCGGTCAGACTGGTTATCGGGATCTGTATCGCTTTAGTTTTGCTGCTTATCTTCAAAAATTCTAGTTCGCCATCCATACCCCTTTCACCCATCCGAAAACATAAATTTGACAATGGGTTGAAGCGCGAGCCTTTAAAAGACTGTAGGTCTTTCTCCTATATTTCTTGAGATAGCGAGCTGCTGACTCCTTTTACAGTTACCGGGGAGCCGGAGGGGCCGTTATGGAGGGCGGAGGGAGACGCTTATGGTGCTAATAATCCAAATTCCGCTCGGATCAAGGCGACACTCATTTCACTGGTCCGGAACGAGGAGCTGGATGAATTAATTCCAACTATGAAAGAGCTGGAGAGGACGTGGAACCACAAGTTCAACTACCCTTGGACATTTTTCAACGATAAACCGTTTTCAGAGGAGTTTAAAAAGAGGACGCAGGCGGAAACAAAAGCGAAGTGCAATTATGGTACGTCGCCAGGTACCCTTTCTGGCTGTTCTTGCATCTGGACATTGGGGGAATGCTAATATGTTTCGGATTCACTATAGAACTCGTACCGAAAGAACACTGGGATGTCCCCTCGTGGATAGACATGGACAAATACCGCACTGCCTCTCAGGCTATGGAGGATAATGGTATCCAATATAGTACTGTGCTTTCATACCACAAAATGTGTCGCTGGAACAGTGGAATGTTCTACAAGCACCCTGCCCTCGCGGATATGCAGTACTATTGGCGTGTGGAACCGAAAGTGCGCTTCTTCTGTGATGTGGACTACGATGTTTTCCGATATATGCAAGACAAGAACAAGACCTATGGGTTTACGATTAACCTATATGATGCCCCCGAGACTATGCCAGGACTTTGGCCAGAAACTATCAATTTCCTGGAAAGCCATCCGGAGTACTTACACGAAAACAACGCTATGGACTGGCTGACGGATAATAAGCAAAGGCCTGGACATACCAAGAAGGCGAACGGATACTCGACTTGCCACTTTTGGTCCAATTTTGAGATAGGTGATTTATCCTTCTGGAGAAGCAAGGAGTACGAAGATTATTTCAACCATCTTGACAAGGCAGGAGGATTTTTCTATGAGAGATGGGGCGATGCACCAGTTCATTCTATTGGGCTTGGATTGTTCGCAGATAAAAGTAAAATACACTGGTGAGTATTCCCCTATGGACTTCTAATCTTCTTATTGCCCAAACCGTTACTAACATTATGCTACTATTTAGGTTCCGAGATATTGGTTATAACCATATTCCCTTCTTGAACTGCCCGAATTCCCCTAAATGTAGGGAATGCGAGGCCGGACAGTTCTATCGCGGAGAGCCCTTCCTCCAACTCGAAGATTGCCGGCCGAACTGGTTTAAATACGTTGGAGAGGGCTAACTACCAGCAACCTCTAACCGGCTGATAGTAATGGTTAGCTTTGTATCATTATGTCCACTCGGAGTTGCCTTTTCCTTTACTCAGGTGCCTCCTATATACCCCCCTCTTTACCCCCCGCGACATAATATTCAGATGCCAGGTCCATGATATCACCTTCCACTCAACCGAGGGAATCAGCCCTATAACAGCTAAGATAATGAACACCGAGATCATGCATGCATGTGGCGTTTTGAGAAATCGATTCCATTATGGAATATTTCTTCCTTTTTACCCAAAACTATTTTTGTCTTCGTTGGCGTCGTTTCCTGCCTTCAAATAATGTTCCACTCTATTTCAGAAATGTGTAAACGAAACTATATACTATTCCTCATAATTATTGCCCCTTGTTTGCAATTTTCGGTTTCCTTCGATAAGTCTCATCGTTCTATCTTAAGGGTGGCCTGGCCTCCAGATGGCTCATTTCTATATTGGTGTAAAATAATTATATAATTGTTCTAATAGAAAATTGGAATAGTTTGAGAAGAGGATGGTGTGAAGAATATTCTAAATCGCCAATGCATCTAGGTCTTTCGCCGAAATATTCGAATATTGAATAACCTCTGCCTGACTTCAAGCCATGCGGACTTGAGAGTCCTTCCAAGTCGTCTCTCGTCTCGCACGCGAATATACACGAGCATTATTCCCAGGAGAGCAAGGTCCCAGCATAGCTGTCGTAGAGCCACCCAAGCCAGCCACTTTAGCCATGCCCATATACCGGATTTCTTCTGCTCGAATGCTTTGCGTGATTCTAGCTGCTCTCTTACCGCAGCGACTTCAACAGTCATCTTCGTTAAGGCCTGCTCAACGCGTTTTTGCCATCTTTGGTAATGCCTCTGTCCAACCCTCGCGGGCGGTTGTGGTTGCTGGAGCCGTGGATCATCAGCAGGATCGCCATTCTCATAAAAGCTATTCCTAGCTTCTTGGAACTCTTCGTCCTCGTCTTCAT
This sequence comes from Arthroderma sp. PD_2, assembly GCA_032989685.1. Classification (NCBI taxonomy): domain Eukaryota; kingdom Fungi; phylum Ascomycota; class Eurotiomycetes; order Onygenales; family Arthrodermataceae; genus Arthroderma; species Arthroderma sp. PD_2. The sequence continues at coordinate 10,038 of JANTQJ010000527.1, forward strand.
CATCGACTGGCCCTTCTTCTCCTTCTCCTTCTCCTTCGACATCTTCGTCTTCCTCTCTATTCCCTAGGCTTTGGTCATGCTCTCTTTCGGATTGGCTGCCGTAGCGTGGCCGCCTCGATCCGCCATCTGGCTGACTTACGGGACTCAAGACTCGAAGCCGCGGGTCTCTACCCGCATCATCATCAAAGTCTTGTCGCGCTATCCTACTCCCAATGTTGTCGTAGCTAGTGTGCGATGGTAAATGCGCCGGGCCCGAGACGCTAATGCCTTGCTCAGGGCTCGAGAATGAGGATGAAGTATTGGATTTGATCTGGTCCCAAACGAATTCGAGCTCGGATATAAGCTCTTGTGCTTCCGGTGTGGGAGACGCATACCGATGCATAGTCTCTATAAGTGTAGTTATATATCGTCGTTTCGCTTCCGTTCGAGATACATTGCGCTGTGCATACCACGAGTCCCTTGAAATAGTAAACAGGCAAAATTAGTCCCATATGTCCTTGCAAAATATTTACCTGAAGGGATAATTCAATTACCATTTCTCTTTCTCCGCATGGACATCAGAATCACCAACCGGCCGATCCATTACACCTTCCACATCGCCCTCTAAACATCAGCAAACCCAATAGTCAGCCCTACATCCAAAGAAATGCTCTTAAATTGTTCTCAGAACTGAATAACCGGCAGTAAATACCCATGCTTTGTTTGTATAATCCATAGAGCTTCAATCGATCGGCCGGAGGCGGCCTAGCCGACCCCGTCCGGGGGATCTTTTTCACAGTATTAAGCGCATGGACAAAGACTCGGTCTAGTAGGCATTCATCACGTCAGTAAGTCGTTACTTGATAAGAGGCAGTTATCTGTTGCGGGAGTGGATAATGCGCCCTTGCAGGGGTTTGGGCGGAAAACAATAGCAAAGAGAATAACATACCGACTGAGTCTGACATGATTCATGGGCTGTACTGGCCTGGTCCCTACATGAACTCGGATTCGAGGAAGGGTAGAAGGTAGGAAGAACCGAAGTAGTGAACGCGGTCTCGGGGAGCGTAAGCAACATGGAGAATACTATGTGCCCATGTAAAAGTGGTTGGAGCCAATGCTTTCTCAGGAGAGTAGAATGGGCATCGCACTCTCTCTTAGCAGGCGTTTATGGGATTCAAGAGTCAGTGGATGCGCATATCATGGCCTCTTGTCGAGGTGCTTCACGGCAAAAAGGCGAGCTGGGCCTCGAGTTCGTGATGCAAAAGTTGAGCCGCGGCTGTTGGGCGCGCAGTTCACGTGCTTCACTACTCCATCAGGGGCAAAAATAAACATACAAACACAATCTACAAGGAACAAAACGAGGAATTTGCAAAGAAGCCGATATTTGCGTCTTTGGTTTTGTTATTTTGTTGAGTATTTTGAGGCTGCGTATGATACAAGCTTTCCCCCTTGTGTCCCACTATCAAAGTCGTGTGGAAGCATCGTTATCTAGACATAGAAATCGGAATCAAGAGTGAAAAGGGCTTTCCGCCTAAGATAAAAGAAGGGGCTCACAGTGAAGTCGACCGAGTAATAGACAGGAATGGGGCTTGTTTTGGGATGGAGAAATGGAGGTAAAAAGTGCCTGAGCAGAGAGTACATATTATTGGTTTTCTGGGGGGTTGGGTAGTTAAATGGACGGGGGAGAAAGAAAGAAAATAGAAAAAACTGGAGTCATATCAACCGGTTCAAGAGAAACAACGGTATGATCATTTTCAGCGGCATCACTCATCGACCTGGCCAACCTTGAATAAAATCCATAAGAGACACCCACCGAATGCGCCATGCAGAAAAAAGAAAAAGGGGTAAGGTGAGAGAAATGCTCAAGCCCGCACACCGAGTTGCGCATACCAACCTAAGATCAAACCAAGGGAACGAGGCGTGCTATCATTCTTTCGCTACAAAATGAGCAGACTGAAACTTGTAGAGGCATTCAAAGTAGGCGTTGACAAGGGGCCAATTTGAAGAGGATACATCCAGCAGAGACCGGAAGGTGGACAGCAAATCACAGTCCATCTCGGCCTAGGTGGTTGTACTTTTTTAAGAGGCGGATGGGACTCCGGTGGACTCAGATGAGACTCGTCCGCCCCGGAAGCCACCTCGGCCGCGTCCACCGCCATAGCCACGGCTGTAACCTCTGCCACGTCCGCCAAAGCCTCGTCCGCGGCCACGACCTCTGCCACGGTATCCGCTGTCAACGCTTCCTTGTCCGAATGTCTCCATGTTCTTCTTTTCCTCCTCTCCGCGCCATTCGCGGCCACTGGTCTTGGTCCGGGTGTGTTCCTCTCTATCACGCATCTCGCTAGATAGGTTGTCGAAGAATGACGAGGTTTTATCATATACCCCGATAGCGGAAGCGTGACCTGAGGCAGCACTTGAGGCGTCACCGGCATCAGCTCCGTTAGTCTCAGAGGTAGTGCTAGCTGGATTTCCTTCGGCTTCAAGTAATGGTGATCCAGAAGCAATGGCCTCCTTGACAAGGTCCTGCTTATTAAATTTGGCATTGGCAGATGCGAAGTCGTAGTCGGTGGTAGGAACCTCAATTTTCTTCACCTGCTGCTGTTGGTGATGTCCACGATGACCACCGCGGGCACGGGGAGCATGATGGCCTCGTGAGTGACGCTCACCATCAAATGGTCGCATTTCGCCGACCCTCTTGGCCACTGAGTCTACGGATCCGTTCGTAGGCTGCTGCTGCTGCTGTGACCCAGCTGGCTGTGGTAGTTTTGCCATTGCAGCTGCAACTGCGGCTGTGGCAGCCCGAGTGGCTTCTTCCATAGCATTTGGAGCGGTTCGAGTTGCTGGTTGACCAGCAGGAGCAGGAGCCTGAGTTGCAGGGGCTGATGGCTTGAGTGGCAGGGCAATAGGGATAGCTGGGATGATTCTATCATTTTTCGGGGCTGGTGCTGGCTCGGGGGCGGACTGGGCGGGAGGTTTAGCTGGCTGAGATTTTTGAGCCTGGTTAGCCTGGGTGGAGGGTTCCGGCTTAGTTTGAGCTGGCTTTTGATCTGACTTCTCAGTGGTGGGGCCAGGGGCTGGTGTCGTTGGTTTCTTAGGAGCCTTCTCGCCGCCTGGGAGTTCAGAGGTCGGCATAGGGGCATTCTGAGACGCTGGAGCACCATCAGCTCCACGTTGCTGCTGCGATTGAGCCTGCTGCTGTGGTGGTTGCTGTTGCTGGCCTGGTGGCCCTCGTGGAGGAGCTATCGGCATTTGGGGAGGTCCAAATGGGCCTGGCTGCTGCGGGAAACCTTGACCTGGTGGTGGAGGATACCAGCCTTGCTGTCCATATGGCATATTTGGGAACCCAGGACCAGGGCCAGGAGCGCCGGGGAATCCAGGTGGGCCACCAGGTGGGCCGCGGAATTGTTGTCCATATGGATTGTAGTAATTGGGGTATGGCGGTGGTTGCTGAGGATAGCCCGGTGGAGGTTGTTGTTGCTGTGGTGGCTGTTGAAATTGGGTTGGCTGACCGCGACCTGCTTGGGCCGGACCAGGAGCCTGACGCGGAGGAGCTGTAGTCTAATTTAAGCATAACCATTAGCTGGGGCCCTTATAATATGATTCCACGCAAAGCGGGCGTCAAACATGAGGCTTATTTTCAAAAGAGATATGTGGCATGTTTGTAGATTCACGCTCACAAAACAAATCCGTGATTTACACCCATGTCTTAGGACAAAGGCGGGGAGAGATAAGAAGAAAAACTGTTGCAAGTTTCAAAAGTAAGGTGAAATATCCACCACTTACACCTAGTATAGCAGGATCATTGGGCACCTGCGGCTGCTCTGGAGCCTTGTTCTCCTTCTCCTCGTCTGCAAAGTTGATATCCTTCACATCACTTCCACGAAATACAATGTATTCGTACACGCTCGCAGATGGTGCTATTTCTTCAGATGGATTACCACGGCGCCCTTCAGTGCCATGCGATACGACATTTTCAAGAGCGATGGTTGCAGCCTCTGGGTTGATGGCATGCAGAGTACCAACATAGCTAGAGCATCGTTAATAAGTAAAAACTCGAAC
>JANTQJ010000528.1:0-14012 GCA_032989685.1 Arthroderma sp. PD_2
GACACTGCATCTCGAGCCGGCGCTTCAAAGATATATATATGTTCATATATTCCGTATCGAGTGCATAGGATAGAAGTTGCGCTGCATCTCCGACCTAGCACCTTGTGCTAAACCATCGCCGAATTATCCAGTTCATTCACCCATAGTCATCTTCTCGGTGGCTTCCAGCCTCCAATATGGCCGCCGCTATAGGCCAGACGATCTCCGTGATAGACAAGTCCGGCAAGGTCGTTAGCACCGTGAGTCCCGCCATTGTCTCGCCACCGTCAGGTTCTCGACTAACAGGTGCAGAGCAAACACTTGTTCAGCGTTTTTAAAGAAGCTCGTTCTGCCTATCGCGAACGTAAAGCAGTTATCCGTAACGCGGAAGATGCTAGAAAGGCAGAGCGAGATACCCGCCGTGCCCTTGAGGCATATACCATTGAGGACGGCCGTTCCACCACTTCAAAACGACACCTAGGCCGGGCTAAATCCGTTGTTCGACATTATGACGATGACAGACAAAGCAGACACCACAGCCACCACTCGAGTAGGTCGCAGAAGCGCCGCTCGTTCGAATTTGAGCTTCAGTCACAATACTCGGATGACTATCACCCCAACACCCAGCTGGCCAGGCGCCATACCGAGCATAACCTCGCCATGGCTGAGCCTGTCAGGCCTCCATACGCCGATGCCCGCGCACACACACTTCCGAAAGTTGACATGGATCTAGCATACGGTGAATTCCACCCATCAGCGCTCGAACGCATCGATCCGGAACCTAGCGATATGTCTGGGCTTGTCGGGAAGGTCAAGGGTCTTCTCGTTGAAGCCGACTGCGCCCACCACTCTGTGACTGCCATCATTTCACACCTACAGTCAAATCCAGACGCAATGGCTGCCGTTGCCCTCACTTTAGCCGAACTCAGCAAGCTAGTGTCGGATCTCGGTCCCACGGCACTCACGGCGCTACGGGCGAGTGCGCCGGCCGTTTTCGCGCTCCTGGCCAGTCCGCAGTTCATGATTGCTGCAGGTGTTGGAATCGGCGTGACGGTCGTGATGTTTGGAGGGTACAAGATCATCAAACAGATCTCATCTAAACCAGAGGACGAGAAGGAGGGACCCATTGTCGTCGACGAACTAATGCAGATTAACCCTGCCATGAGTCGGGTTGAAGGCTGGAGAAGAGGTGTTGCGGAGTCTGAGGCCGAGAGTGTTGGAACCTCAGTCGATGGAGAGTTCATCACTCCTACCGCGGCAGCGATGTCCCGCGTGATGCTTCATGAGCGTGAGCATGATCGCCTCAGCGAGATCAGAGGCAGCGAGATCAGAGGCAGCGAGATCAGAGGCAGTAGTCGGATACTTCCTGCACCAACGCGAGTGTCGTCCTATGTTGGCGGGAGTGTGTATGAGGGTTCGCAGTATTCACGCCGCTCACACGCATCGCGGTCGTCCAGACACTCCAAGTCCTCGAGGAGCTCTAGTGACAGCAAGGACAGAAAGTCGAAGGACGAGAAGAGAGACAAGGAAAAAGAAAAGAAGAAAAAGAAGAAGCCTTCTCCTCTGAGGAAGCTGTTTAGCTGATACCAATCCCCACTGACGCGTTGACTGTGTTGCATTTGAAGGCATCCGCATATATCTATGTATCCCTTGATTTGGCCACCGGGTTCGATATTCTGTCCCAGTGTCTCTTGTTTCTATTTTATTTGGAGTTTTGGTCTGTTTATACTCCTCTCTTTGTCTTTAGGAGTTTTACTGATCTTTTCGACTGGAGTTCATTCTTTGCTGGTGTTTGTAGAAAATATATATATTCCATCTAGATATAGATCTAGATCAGCTAGTCTGGCCTGCGAAGGGCGGAGATGGCCATATGAAGCGAGATGTGACGAAATAGAAGAGATAATTGTTCCTGTCAATCTACCGACCTCTGTCCATGGTACATTGTAACCCATCATGTATCTTTGTATCTCTTTTGTCTCTGGATGTAGTTTTTTTATATCTTTTTCTTGCGAGGCTGAAAAAGATGACTAAGGCAGAAGTACATCACATGACTGCACGTGACCACGAAAATATTTCGATCTTTCAAAGCTTCAAGAAAAGCGAAAAGAAGAAGCAGAAGAAGACGGCGCAAAGGAAACAGCATCTCGACGCCGCAGAATTCACGACTCCTTTTCCTCCTCCTTTTCGCCTGCCTCTTTTACATAGCCGGACCCCGAGCCGTGGACGACAGTGGATAATATCCCGACGCTCTCTGCTCGTTTTTATCGGTTGAAGAAAAATCTTCAGAAACCCAGATCTGTACACTACACCGGACTAGGCTCGCCTGTTATTCTTGCTGGGCTAAGAGGTCAATTCAAATTACACGATTGCACCCGTTTAATAATACTATAACTCCTCACACACCTATTCCGACATAATGGATCACACTCGCGACCCGTGTCCCTATGTCATCCTCAGTGATTTCGGCGGTGCTTTTAGCATGGGCGTACGTCTATTCCTCTCCCTCTACCTCTTCCATCTTCTTCTCGCTCTGCCTAGTACCTCCGTATACTGGCCATTGGGACGGTTAAGCTAACTTTGGTGTCGTTTATCAGGCCATCGGAGGCGCAGTCTGGCACGGCGTGAAAGGGTTCCGAAACAGTCCGTATGGCGAACGAAGAATAGGCGCTCTCACAGCCATCAAGGCCCGCGCACCCGTTCTAGGCGGTAACTTCGGTGTCTGGGGTGGTCTATTTTCCACATTCGACTGCACAGTGAAGGGAATAAGGAAGAAGGAGGATCCATACAATGCCAGTACGTTGTCGAACAATAAATACCGAACACGAGGGAGAATGGAAGATCGAAGAAGTCTTTGGGATGAGTTAGCTAACGTTTTTTAGTTATTGCTGGATTCTTCACTGGTGGTGCGCTCGCTATTCGTGGTGGAATGAGAGCGGCACGAAACTCGGCCATTATGTGTGCCTGTTTCTTGGCCGTTATCGAGGGTGTAGGTATCGGATTCCAGAGAATGATGGCCGATAACACCAGATTAGACGTGAGATTCATCCTACCCCCTTCACCTTTCCTTTAACCCAAACTAACGACACCTACAGGTCCCACCACCACCACCCGGCGGCTCCTCGGACACAATGACTGCCTAATCAACTCGACCTTATAGACCAATACGGCCGCATACCTCATACCTCCCTCATATCAACAAATCCAACTAACACCTGCTTTCCATACCTTGGATCAAGCCCTTACTCCCATATCCTCCCTCAGCTTCCCATCTCATCTGGAGTTATCAGGTCTGGTTTTTTTCAGGGGCATGGGTTACAAATAGATGAAATGCTCATTTGTGTTCCTCTTTTCTTTTCCGTTTCCCCCTTCGACGCTTGTCACTTTTTAAATAATGTCATTATTAAACTCCGAATCTCTTTGGCAATGTCTTTCTATACTCGGGAACCCGCACATTACACCTCCCTTCTACCCTGCGGAACCCCTTTTGATCGGCTTTGATCCCACCCTGTCCAGCTATATCCTTATACGCGTGTTCCATTGTCTAGATGCTCTGCAAATGCGTCTCCAGGCTATAATGGAAATCTGCCATTTTCTCTTCTCCTTTTGGCGCTAATGGTTGTTGGAAAGCGAGAATACTATTCCGCGCCCTGTACATTACTTACATATTTCAGCGAAAAAGCCATCACAATTACAATTGGATTGACTGATCGATGTTTGGCTCCTTTTCCTCCTTCTTTAGCCTAGGGCTTTATCGTCCACCTGTGAGAGCGAGTCGTTTTTCCTTTCTCAACCATCTTCCCCCCTTTACCACGACCAGACAATTTGTCTACCACTACCTCTCCCTCGCCGTTGAATTGCTGCTAGGCATGGGAAGAATAAAATACTAACGAAGAGTTAGTAAAGCTTAGCCTTGGTGATAAGGAGTTTCTACAACTTTTCAAAAACTCCAATTCTATAAGAGAAGAATAGATGAATAGCCGTGAAAAGGGACTAAAGAAGCTTTCCTCCGTTGAACGCTTATAGCATAACTAATTTACAAAGGAGAATTCCGACAGTCTGCGATGCCTATGCCAAAGTGGCCAAAATTTGACTCAAGATGAGGCTATGGGAGGCTTTTGCAGAGGAAAGGGATAATCCACGGCATCATGGTATAAAATCAAAAAGACCATTTCTATCCTTGACAGTTTCTCACCTTTCTTTCTCTGCTCTTAAATTACATAAATGCTGCTTAGATCCGATCTCGTTAAGGAGTCTAGAAATCATCTGACCTTGGCCCTCGTCCCGCGGCTATTTCCCCCTGCCTGGCTTGTTTCATAGCCGAAATGGCGGAGGGGATAGAAATCTCCCATATGCTGTGATAACTCTTCTTCAGCTCGCTCGTTGGTTGATTTAAACTATCTATCAGCATCATGACGGTTACCTATGTACCTCTGGAGAAGGCTACGCCGCGCCCACGATTCAAGCCAGCGGTGATTATCCATGGCGGTGCGGGGAACATTGAACGCTCACGAATCCCCCCGGATTTATATGAGAAATACCGTGCCTCTCTGCTGCAATACCTTCACTCTACGCTTGCTTTACTCAATGGCGAGCAACACAGGGAAGACGGAGGCGGAAAGGGTGTATCTCCAAGCTCAGCTCTCGACGCGGCGGTCCATGCCGTTTCACTATTGGAAGATGATGAGCTATTCAACTGTGGTAGAGGGAGTGTCTTCACGTCGACCGGAACCCATGAGATGGAAGCGTCTGTTATGGTCTGCTCACTACTTCCAGAATCACAGGGATGTGAAGATGTGAGACGGGCAGAGGTTAAGCGTGGCGCTGGCGTGATGATGATCAAGAATGTTCGACATCCGGTGCAATTGGCGAAAGAAGTGCTGCTCCGGAATGGCGAAGATGATGCCGGAAAACATGGAGGGAGCATGCATTCCCACCTCTGTGGGCCATATGTTGAATCTCTCGCAAAAGACTGGGGACTAGAATTCAAACCCGACGAATGGTTCTTTACCCAAAAGCGATGGGATGAACATATGAAAGGTCTCGGCAAGGCAGCTTCGATTGACCATGATGGCGTCCCTCAGTCTGTTGAAGATATTAAGAAATATCTCAGCCAGGGAACGGTCGGATGTGTGTGTCTGGATCAATGGGGGAATATAGCCGCCGCCACAAGCACGGGAGGCTTGACGAACAAGTTCCCTGGCAGGATTGGCGACACACCTACTCTAGGTACCGGGTTCTGGGCTGAGTCCTGGGATGTTCCTGGCTCTTCGTCTCGTCGGGCTCTTGGTATGTCTGGCACGGGTAATGGCGACTCATTCGTCCGGGTTGCGGCCGCTCACTCGGCTGCCTCGTTAGTGAAGTTGGGCGCCAAATCCTCACTGGCCGATGCTGTCACTGCCATTGCCGGGCCTGGTGGAGAACTGCAGCGTTCTGCAGGTCCCCGATGGGGTCATACAGGTGAGGGATCGGGGGGAATAATTGGCATCGAGGCTGAAGTACCATGTAAGGGGGAAGAAGGACAAAACCAGGAACCAATCAAGGGGAAGGTGGTGTTTGACTTCAATGGCGGAGGTATGTTTCGGGCGTGGACGGAGGAGGGCCCTGACGGCGTGGTGAAGGAGAGGATGATGGTGTTTAGAGAGGAGTACTACTCTTAGATATATTGCTTAGATACAAGCGTAAGATGTACAAAGAAGGTCGTACAAGGAGGGCTTTGGCTTCAACGGAAGAAACATGGATATCATATCAAAACATTCAGCCTGCCCTAGCCTGCATCCCTGGTGGCATAGAAATATCTTACTCGAAATATATAGCCCTTTTGAGAGCTGTCTTTATATTTAACTGCCAATCGACCTCTGTAATTTCAGGGGTGATCACAGTTATACTCTTACTACCAACCCTCCAAAACCCTCAGTCTCGCCCTGACCCCATCCTTGGGCTTGTTAGTAATTCCGGAAGTAATTTCCATTTCCTTCTTTGGGTCTTCGAGCTCCATCTCAAATCTCCCTACCAGTGCAGCAATCAAACACATCAGCTCACCCTTCGCGAACCCACTCCCAATGCAACTTCGTGGCCCGTGTATGAAAGTGAGGAAAGCGTAGTTACTCTCTGCTCCGCCTGTATTTGTGCATCCAGGGGCTAACCAACGATCCGGGTTGAAGACGTCCGCGTCTGGGCCCCAGAACTCAGGGTTACGGTTTGTTGCTCGCGGTGCGATGATAATATGCGTTCCCTTTTTAATCGGCTGACCTGCTATAGTTGTATCACGAGCAGCTTGCCGGGATGTCACAGTAACTGGGGGATAGAAGCGGAAGAGCTCGTTGCAGAATGCGTTGAGGTAAGGTAACGAATCGAGAAGAGATGCAGATACATGAGGCAGCCCGTCGGGACCCCTGACTTGTCTAGGGGAGGGAACCATGGCCCTGATTTCTTCTCGCAGTCGTTGTTGAACCTCAGGATGAGTGCACAAGATATGTGTTCCGTATTGAAGTGACGTCGATGTTGTTTCATGGCCGGCAGCTAGGAAGGTCATGATCTGGTCGGCCAGGCCATCTTCCGTAAAGTTGCCACTTTCAAGGGCGACAGATATGATATCACCACCTGAATCATCGATCTTCTTACCGGAGAGTTCTTTCTTCTTCCGCCGGATAAGTTGACGTGAGATATTGCGGATTTTCTGAGATGCTGCTCGAGTCTGCCGTACATACGGCAGTGGTAGATAGAAAAAAAGCTCTGGCCAAACCATAAAGGTGATCATTTGAACTACTCTCGTCATGGTACCTGCTGGAGAGAGCATCTTGCAGTATTCTTCTCGAAGCTCGTGGACGGATTCTAGATCGTAGCCCATGCCTGCTAGGCCAATAATTTCCAGTGTTGCGCTCCCAGTGTAGTCACCGAAGGAGATGACCTTTTTATCTTCTGGAAGCTCATCGATGGCCTTTTCAATCCGTTCAGTCATCTCTACTGATTTCTGCCAGAAGGTTGGGTAGAGTTGCTTGATATGACGGAATGAGAATGCCGGGTTCAGGTTCTTTCTTTGGACCTGTTTTGATATTTTGACATGATTAGCCCATTGCTAACACGAGGGCAAGAGCTCGATGGTATATTAATGCTGGACGCAACCTCACTCCGTCTTACCTTATGTACGTCCCCTTCAGCAAGGAGGACGCCGGTGCCAGTAACCCATGCCAGGGAGGCAACTAACCCCCGAGATTTTTTAAAGTCATATGCCCGGTGAACCAGCACGTCTGCCAGAGCCTTGGTTGATGTGAGAAGCAGCGCCTCCCGGTTCAGCACGAGGTAATAGCGGATAAGCCCTTCGTTGGGGACTTCTCGGGTCCATTTGGCGCTGGGGGATCCCTGCGATGCTGCCTGCAAGGCGTTGAAATGGCCATTCCAAATGCTTCTCCCCTGCGAATGAGAGTCAGTAAGGGTATTTGCAGCCTTTTACTTGTCTCGCCACAATCCAGCGGCCGTCTTTCGACTTACTGGCGGGACGGGCATATGCTTATACGGCGTGAAAAATATAGGATATAGAATAACGATATACACTCCTCGGAGAATTAGGTAGAGTGTAAAGAGAGCAGGTAATGTCCATGTAAACGACCCAGATATCGAATACTCGGGGAAATAGCCGATTAGGAGAAATGTCAAGGCGACAGACAAACCGAGTCCCAGTGAAGCAGCCATTCTTTGTTCAATGAATGCAATTCAGCGATTATATTCGGAGGCTGAGCTGACCATCGTCTCAGGGCTGAAGATATATGGCAAAAACCACACCGGCGGAATCTCAATAATCCCTGACACGGCGTTCGGGGGATGAAACCCTCCGCATTCTGCTACCATGTTATCCATGACGTGTATGACGGGAGGAAGAATTACACCGTCTTGATAACGCTGGAGCCTGGGAGAAAGCGCTTTTATCTGCTGCAATGTGATATCGGTATTTGCTAATTCGCTTGACGGACTCTGTAGATGCTATTTCTTCTAGGGCAGGGGAGAATCTTAGTAGCTAGTAACATATATTTGACCCAAACTCCCAACATCCCCCTTTTCTCCTTTCTACCAGCAAGTTTATTGAGAAACCAACGGACATCTCTTCGTGACTGATCTCCTATAAAAATATTGCTCCCAATAGAGAACTCCAAGCTTTTAGCTTGTTATAACGTTGGTAATTTGGAATTGAGCCTGTCATCGAGCCTTAGATCCACCCAAAGGCCACCCAGAGAGTCTGTTGTTCCCTTTACGATCATTTTCTTTCCATGCAATGACCCTGACTATATCAATAGCGAATTCTAGGAAGTCTGCCATGGAATCCAGGAGCTCGGTGTTACGAGTGAGCTCAACCGCCTAGTCTGGTTGCTGTGGGATAGTCTGGAGGCCTGGGGAGTTGGCCAGGGATACTTCATGGTATCAACTATGCTTCTGTCGTTGTCTAACCTCCCCGGAGGGATTTAAGGGAGTTGTAGATGTAGTCGATGCTATTAAGGAAGGACCCGCCTTTCCATAGTCGATAGATGAAGAATTCTGGTAGACTGCTTTTATCGGCCCGTCTATAGAGAAGGCGCGTTGCGAGGACATAGATAAAGAAGAGAAAGATGATTGCAATAAGGATGTAGAACTTGGCCGGGACGGGGACGGTGGTGAGACTAATTCCCGTCACCGAGCCAAAGTCCAAATGCTCTTAAACTGTTGTATTTACCATTAGCTGCGGATTATAAAGAAGAGGATAAGTAACATACGCCTCCATAAGGTGACCCGTAGGGAAGCCTAGGGAGCAAGCTTAGGGAGTAACTTCTCTCTTTACCTTATCTATAGTATCCCCGATTTCAGAGCTATAGGGCAGCATACTTAGTAATTTGGTAGGGGAAAAGGGGAACTCAAGAGCACGAGCAGGGAGAGGGAGGAACAGTACGAAGCAGCTGATGAGAGGTGAGGGATTTGACGTCAGGCTTGAAGGCCTGAAAGAGACTAGATGCTGGTGAAACATCGATATGAGGAGCAATTGTGCACTATTAGGAAGAAGATGTAAGATGGTTGATTGACTGAGGGAGAGGAAGAGGAAGAGATAGATGCCCTGGTGTCAATAACAAGATATATTGCTTATTTAGGAATAACGTTGCTTATTAAGTAAAGGATAGCAGTTTCCCATATAAGCTATCAGCATGGTAAATATGGTAAACCCAATATATGATATGGAAATAATACCATCATTCTATTGGTTTAAACGGAAGATCACGGTATTGACGTGTAACAAAATGAATAAACGGCTGAGTAAGCTGTAAATTGCCTAATTAGGAAATTTAATGCTTAGTCATCAGGATCAAAATCACTTGACCTAAATTTCGTATATCAGAGGTCAGCTGATTGTTTAATCAGCTAAAAATCACGTGAATTTCACAGATTCGAATGATGGCGTAAGAATATTCGCCGTGGTTGAGTATAGTTCCTTCAAGGACTGCCTATTTTCCCAAACTGAGGGTGACCGTCACCATACAAAAAGTTAAGGGCCCTCATCTCGAAAACTTGCCGGAGGCGCCTATGTGATTCAACACGCATGGAGCCGTTTCTGGAACACAGTTGAGGGCCTGGGCACGCTGGCCTTTGCCAAAGAGATCCACTCATCGAGTTTGCTCTAGATTTTTTTGGAGTTTCCTACCGGTCCTCAAAGGTATCGCGGATGGTGTTGGTATTTGCGGATGCTGACCGTTGTTTATGTCAAGGATGGCGTCTCATAAACATATAGGCCCGCAAGCTGCGGTTGGGGCATCAAGGTGTCGCCCAGCAGGTCTGCTACTATGGCAGCACAGCTCATATACTCCCTCGTAGATTGTATGCGAGCCATCATGCCACATGACGTCGTAGGAATCATGTCGCAGGGGAATTTTCGTATCAAGCGGGATGTCATGCCGTCTTTGATGCTGTCGAGGCCGCGTATGGCACGGAATAACAAAGCGATAGCACTTGAAGCCCAGACATGAGTTTGCAATGTCATTGCCACGAATCCGCGGCTCGTCATGTTAAGCAAGAAAAAAAAACAGTTCTGGAGATCAGCAGTCTCCTCTTTGCAGTTGGTCACGGATGTAATAACTTCCACCGCATTGAGGCGGAGCTGGCTCAGAGCTTGGGTGCACGTCTGTTTTTAGTCGCACGGCGTCGGCACCGAGGACTGAAATCGCCGCCATATACCATGGTTAGCTCGGGCGTAACGAGCAGTAGGCTTTACCATTATAGACTTGGAAGGAGCGGCTCAAATCTCCCTTGAAGTGCACAAGGTCTATAGATTTATGCGTAATATCCTCCGATACCCAATCGACAAACTAACACTTGTCAATAGATGAATATACAGGGTATCACAAGTAAACCAAGGTCATGCGGTGAATGAATAGAGTCTTGAGTGCGGTTCTGCGTAGTAGACATCTCTCCCAGACGCCTTGGAATGACGACGGTAGTGGTGATACTTTCCATAATAATACGATGTCTTTTGAGCAACGAGGACTAAGGCAAGAAAGCGACGACCAATCATACCCTGCAAGCCAGCAACCGGAAAAGTATTATCACCCACCTCAGTCCACTTGTAAACATCCAGCTTCGACCAGTCATGGGCACTCTCCCCGAGATACATACCTTGAAACATGCTAGTGCTTCACGAATCTCCATAATTAATAGAACCCAGTGGGCCAGGTCGGCCAGGCTCTTCCTTTGCCTCCCAAGGCTTTCCACCTTTGACGGGCGAAACGGCATATAGGGAAACCTCTTCGAAAATTCGGAAGGTCTGGCTAACGATGCGCCGTATCGCGATATTGCGAAGACACGTCGTCTCCCACTTCAAGACAAGCAAAGAGTGGGTGTGCTGCAGGCACCTTGAGGTTGCTCCGCACAACGGAAATGAAGAGGCCGAGAGCAGGTACGGCCTGCATGAAGTGTGATTTGCATCAACGTCTTCACGCATACGTCTGCATCGTCTTTCTTGCTGCTTCGGTCCCCGCTAACAGAGTACGGGGTACATCCTCCTGAGTTCGGACTCTAGTCCCCGCGTGCTTTAGCTCTGGGTCTGATACAAAGGCAATGAATAACAGCCGTTGCGTGGATCGCCTCTCCAAGTCTCGCCATGTTCGCATGTTGTAAGGGACGGGTAGGAGGTGCAAGGACCTGCTTCTCTTTCGCCATTTTATTGTCCCTGTGATAAGTAATATTATCCTATGCGTGACGATCGCCCTAGACCAATACCAAGCGATATCCTGATGATTGGCTGATATAGGATAGCTAGATTATATGTATATTTAGGTCATTCAGAGGGATATGTAATTTGATAGGATGCTTCGAAGTTGTTTTGATGGCGAGAAACGAAAGTTGGAAGTAAAAGCAAAAAAAGGCGAGGTCACGTTATGTGGTGATCTGACTAATAAATTCTATTAGCTAAGCAGTGACTTTCTTGTTACTTCCAGCAAATTATATTCAAAAGTTGAACAACTCTTGATAGCCAGTAATCTACACGTCTGCACTCCAAGCGATGAGCTGATCTACGCTGATTCATGCTCGCTAATCCAATTCACCCCCCCTCTCTTCGGGCCCAGTTTACGGTCATGCGTATATCTCTGTCTCGAGCAATCCCAGGGAATTCAACCTCGCCTCAGCCCATCATGCAACAAGGTCGAATATCGACTAAGTTGAACACCCTGCGAGCAATAATCATGATAAGCTAGGAATAGCCTGGGCCAGGGTATATGACGCGCAACACTGGTATATACATATTTACTTTAACGGCGATGCGGGAGCTTGGTTGTGATCCTGGAATGGGCGGTAGGACCCCTTCTGTCTAGTCGCCCTTCCACGGTCATGTCCGGTCGTGTGAGATGTGATCCTTACCTTCTCCGCACGCCCTATCTTCTAGAGGCCGTCGTGCAGCGCGGGTTAGATTCCCAATTACGCACGCTCTTCTAGAAGCACGCGGCTAGTACGGGGAAATGGCGCCGATAGCGACAGGGCGGTCTCTGGAGCAAGACCTTGCAGGCGGCAAGAATACGCACCGTTGAATCGTCATATAACTTCCGAATGCTAATTTCTCTGCTAGGCCTAAACCGTCCGTCCTCCCGTTCCGTTCGAGCGGGCAGAGGTTACAACGGCGAAGGGGCTCTTCCAATCAAGGTTCGATGCCAAAGCTTCTCGAAACGCTAGGTCGTTGTTAGAACATGCGAAGGGTGCTGTCGCCACCGCAGCGAAACTCTTCCTGGGGTACTCTGTATACACCATCTAAGCTGTCATGCTGTGCTGCCACTACGACTACTGTGCCTTGCAGCAGGTTATTTAATGTAGGTTGAGGGCCACTGCCCACCGGGTGATCGACACGCCACAATGGGCATTCTCAACCATCTTCCCCTCGCAATCCAGGAGGAATATTCTATCTGAGTTCGATATCGTGTGGGACCACCGAGGTCGAGCTCGTGATAATTAGGGTTCCTGTTCCTGGAATGCTTGCTAGGTTCCTGGCCCTACGTAATCACTTTTCGCCAAGTTTTTTACTCTGGGATTCTTGCAGTAAATTCTCCGCATGAGAACCCCTTGCTTGATATCTCGTGGAGTGCGGGGGCCAATCTCTGGACACCATGCGCCGTATCAAGCAATCGGATCTGCACTGTGCTTCTCAAATCTCCAACCAAAAGTTAACTCTAACCTGCAGCTTGTTCCTGTCTGAACTTCCCTTGGCGCGAGCATTGGCATGCTTGATAGCAACAAAAATCCATCCACTCATCGCACCTTGAGAGAGATCGGCACCGGACAGCGGCCGTCTGCTTTGGATAATCTTTCCTTTACGCGGTATGATGGAGTTACATTTCGATTGATGATCGACCCTTCAACATTCCCTGATCTTCTAGCGGTGCTATAATTATACCATTTTCGAGGAGCGTTTTGCTATAGTAGCGGATGTTTCAAGCTGGCGCATGCCGCAGATGACGCAAAATTGCCTGACCTCCGACTGGAGAAGGAAAGAGGGGTTTACGATGATATTCCGTTAGGGATGGAGTACAGTTCGGTTTTGCATGCTATCCAGAAATCTATATGAAGGCCTTCGTCTCCCGCCATAATCTCTGCTTCTTTCTTCTCCCTCCATCAACCAACAATCCTTTTTTCTTACCTTCTCCAGTTACCAACTTCTGCATTTCCACCATGGGTTTCATTGTTAAGGCCCTTCCCCTCGCCCTGGCGGCGCTCTCGACTGTCAATGGCGCTCAGATTCTGGAAGCTGGCCCTGGTGCCCAGACTATCCCTGACAAGTACATTGTTGTCATGAAGGACCACATGTCCCACGAAGCCTTCGACTCCCACACCACCTGGGTTGACCGTACCTACCGCCGCCGCCCAATGCGCCGTGGCTCTAAGGCCCAGGCTATGGGTGGCATGCAGCACACCTACAAGTTCGGAACTGGCTTCATGGCCTACTCTGGCCATTTCGATGAGGCTATGATCAAGGATATCGCCAACAATGAAGATGTAAGAGATCTCTTTACCCTCTACTTCGTCTCCAGATTTTGCGAAATTATATCGACTAACGGATACTGGGTAGG
This sequence comes from Arthroderma sp. PD_2, assembly GCA_032989685.1. Taxonomy (NCBI): domain Eukaryota; kingdom Fungi; phylum Ascomycota; class Eurotiomycetes; order Onygenales; family Arthrodermataceae; genus Arthroderma; species Arthroderma sp. PD_2. The sequence goes on from JANTQJ010000528.1 coordinate 13,545, forward strand.
TCAAATTCATTGAGCGTGATACTGTTGTGAAGGCCTCCACCATCATCCAGCAGGACAATGTGCCCTCTTGGGGCCTTGCCCGCGTTGGCTCCAAGGAGGCCGGCGGCACCACCTACTACTACGACGATACCGCTGGTGAGGGCACCACTGCCTATGTCATCGATACCGGTACCGATATCAACCACGGAGAATTCGGCGGCCGTGCTGTCTGGGGTAACAACTTCGCTGATGACAGAGATGAGGACTGCAATGGCCACGGAACTCACGTTTCTGGAACCGTTGCCGGTACTACCTTCGGTATTGCTAAGAAGGCTAAGATCGTCGCAGTCAAGGTGCTTGACTGTGAGGGCTCTGGTTCCAACTCCGGTGTCATCAAGGGTATGGAGTGGGCTACCCAGGACGCCACTGGCGGCGGTAACGGTACTGCCAACGCCGGTGCCAAGGCTGTTATGAACATGTCTCTCGGTG
>JANTQJ010000529.1:0-14010 GCA_032989685.1 Arthroderma sp. PD_2
CCTGGGGTCCCAACCAGCCAAAATCAAAGCCAAAAACAAAAAACAAGAAGATTAACGGTGAACCCGCCGTCTTGCCGTCTGACAGGCGTCAACCTGGTTTAAAGATGATATGTACGCTCTTTTGCTACGGGAGCAACTGTGTGACGTGGAGCAGCTGGCTTGTCTGATCTGCGGCACCACCCATGGGGCCTGCAGTTGCACACCACGAGTGACATTAAATAGCACTGACGCATTCCTGGGACGTATATACTCCGTACTCCGTATATACATGCAGACACAAGTACATGCTACAAGACCAGCGACAGGGCGAGAGATAAGAGGCCGAAACAAGCGACAAGGCGGACCGAACGGGCAGCTCGCCTGGACGGGCTGGTGGACAGGTCTCGTGTGGAGCGATGGGAGAGGTTGCCGTTGCGGTGGCCCACGAGGCTGCTGGCTGCTGGCTGCTGGCCATCAGACCCAGGGCCAGAGGGGGAATGCCTGTAGTGGCGAAACGAAAGCCAACTCCAGGCCAGATCAGTGCATTGCTCGTCGTGGAGGCTGTGGCGCTTCTATCCCCTTATCCCCATCCCTACTATGACCTATCTTCTTCTCCCTTCAGCAACATCACCAACTCCATCGACTTTTGATATCAACATCAGCATCAATTTGACGCTCTCTCTCCCTATCCCAAGTAGAAAGGTCGAGGGACCATAGCCAGCAGGTACCTTCTCACTCTATTCTGGTGTCGAGGTACCTCGGGCCTATGTTCGGCCGCCAACCGCCGAGCCTGGCCCGCCGAGCCTCTGGCCGGGCCTAGACCCGTCTCGGGCGCCTGGTATCCTGCGTACCAAAGATACCTAAAGTTACGCATGGACGCGGGCGCCCGGGGCCGCAGCCGTCGTAATTCCCGTACGTGCTTACGCCCCCCTCCACCTTCTTTTCTCCATCTTCTCTTTTTGCTCCATCTTCAACTTCAACTTCCGACTTCAACTCTTCCTCTCTCTCTCTCTCCGCTCGCTACTCTCACTCCGTACCCTCGACCTCGACCTCTCCACCCTCGACATACCAGACTAACAGTTGCTCTCTCTCTTTACTTCTTTCTCTCTTTCGATCTCTCTCTCTCTACTTCTTTCTCTCCAGTCGACATCACATCGACAGCAAAGCTGACGCCGACTTCAGGCTTCAGCCATTACCGGGCCGCCAATGAGATACACAACGCCGCCCTAGCTCCAGCTGCATTGACAATCTTCGTCTGACCGATCAGCCCAAGCCCAATCTCTTTGATCCTGTCTTCCTAGCCTTACCATTATCCTCATCTGGTCGCTGTTTCAGAAGAGACTCACACTTACCTCCTCTTCGTCGTCGACCTTTTATCTCTTTCCAACCTGTCTCTATACCGCTATCGTGGATGCTCCAGCATAAGAATGACCATCTGCTTCGGACGGCCCTCCACACAGATGGTAATACGAACATGAAAACCTGTGGCCACGACAAACTAGACATCGAGATCGGGAGCCCATCCTCCTGCCTGGCCTTCCCTTTCCCTTTCGCCGACTATCGTCTGCAGCAGCCTAGCCACAGCCGTCGTAGCGTATCATGTGAACGAACCTTGCCGGAGAACAGCATCCATCTTCGTCAACAGCAGCACACTGCCTGTCGAAACTCGTCTAAGCCAAGGTCACGCTACACCTTCACACACAGCACCGACAAGCCAACGCTGAACCCTTTGCCGCTGCCGCCCAAACGTATCCGGAGAAGCATATCGTCGGACGGTCTACGGCACGATCTAGACGTGTATTTTTCTTCCTCGTCGACCATGCAGTTCCTACCAAAGCAGAACAGACAGCTCCAGCTGCCTTCTTTCGAGGAGCTGGGGATAGCTACACCCTCGCCAAATAACATGGCCAGAGCCCAGGAACGGCCGTCTACCTCTCCATCTGGGCCTGGAAGTGGAAGTGGAACTGGGACTGAGTCTGAGTCTATAGCGGTGTCGCCATCGAAAACATCGACCCCGTTCGCTGACTCGCCAAACTCCAGAATAGACGTCTCATATCCGTCTCCCCTACCTATCACACCGCCCGAATCTGATGATCATGTGCGATGGAATCCTGGTGCGAGAAACGTCGACTCTTCGAGTGATACAGTCGCCAGTGGAGCCGAATCCTCCGGTGTTGCAGAAGTGTGTATGAAGGAACAGTCGGGAGATACCCGTACGCCTAAACAATCACAGCAGGGCACAGGCCAAAACACGGAAAACGGCGATGGTTCTCTCCCTTTGCCAATGACTACTAGGCCCTTGCAGGATGAAAACGACGGGCAACTGTTCCTGCAAAGGGGCATCTTAACTGCTGGTATGATCACGGCCGTATCAACTCTCTCTGCTCCATATAGTAATCGCTAACTGGGTTCTCGATAGTATCGTCACTTGCAATATCCAAGGACCCTGCAAAGGTCGTCCAACTCGTCTCTCAGACTCTGCCCTGCCCGCCGGCCAACAATCTACCTGCCTCTGACTCTCTATCGCCTGCTTGCGTGTTCAGCCCTATCGTTCAGACGATCCAATCCCGTCTCCAACCAGACCAATCGCCCTATATCAACATCACACATGCAGTGCCACCTAAATTCTCGCTCTCTTGCCTCCCCACATCCCCACCCAGCACACCCAATCGCCTCTTCCCTGGTGACGACTACTTCAATATGACCGTCTTCTCCAACGCCACCGCCGCACCACACTATCCATTCTCCAGCACATCATCATCCAGTGCAGCACATACACAAGCGCCATACGTACCCACACCAATTGTTCCTCCATACAGTGTCAACATTGCAGCTGTCGAACGCTATCTCCCACCAACTTCAACAACCGAATATCAAAACCTCTTCACCACGCACGGGCCATCAGTTCTCCTGGACCGCCTTCGGGAACTATCCCCACGCAACGGCACCCTACTCCTCCTATACCCCACTCTCCGTGGCGCCCAATGCTTCAAACAGCACTATCTCAGTCCCATCCTCGACCCTCTACTTCGCCAACAGGTTGTTCTCAATGGCTTGCCTTCCGACATCGGTACAGCCCTTAGTTCCACACCCGCTCTCAAACACATGGATACCTTCGAAACAATGCACTCCAAAGTCATCCAGCTCTGTTCCTCTCTAACATCCCGCGACCGCACATCTTTCACCCTCTCCTTTTCCTCGGCAGGCTACATCCCTCTCTCTCGCGCCCTCTGGACGGAATGGTACATTGCACAAGAAACCCCGCGTGCCCGCGAGATACTAGACGACTATTGGCGTAACGACCACCGAACGCGTGGTCATAGCGCTAGCAAGGGCATGGGCATCGATAGAGAAGTCACCAGCGCCATGGTACTCAGGGAGATAGTAGATGGCATTCGAAAACGGGCATTGACTGAACCGATAGACGATGCCGAGCGAGAAGGCGTGGAGGTCGGCGTCTTCGTTATCCGACGATCACAGACGTCACACTGTTAACTGACGAACAACAGTTCAAAGAGGAGTTTGTTTTCTTTTTCTTCTTTTCGATTCAATCAGGTTCGGGTTTGGTATGGTTTGGTTATTGGCAAAAAGGTCAACAGCGCAGCGCAACGAAAACGGAGTTAAGTTCGTCTGGGATGTCAGGATATCTGGAGTTTATTCTTTTTTTCATTCCCCTTTTGGCATATACTATGCGTTGCATACTCTTCTCCCCCATCCCCTTTCCCCTTTCTTTTGGTAACGAGGTATAAAAAAACGAGTTTGGACAAGGGCGTTATGGAAAAAATATTTCGATTTTCTTCTTCTTTTTTGTTGCTGGGGGGATTTCCTATCTATTCATATCTATTCTTCATTTTCCTTCTTATGTCCCTTTCTAATATTCCGTGCAGGCGTCTGTTCCTTTTCCTTGCTGATTCTTTTTTCTTCCTTTTCCCATCTACCCATCCTAAATACCCAGTTTATTCCCCAGATCTCCTTCGTTTCACCCCTCCCTTTGCTTTTTGTTTGCTTTTAATGTTCTAGCCGTATTTCTTTTCACCTTCCATCTTCCTACTGAATTCTACCGCGAGCCTGCGTACGCGAGACAAACAATGATATGATATAAGGTCGTCTTTTCCCCTTTCTCTATAGTGCAGTCCACAGTCCATACACTTCTTCCTATTGTTCTCAAGGCTCGATTCGGCTTCTGCTTTGCTTCTCCTTCTACACCATATTTACTTTAACAGATTAACATCCCGCTGGCCCATGTAGCTAGCTACTCCCCCACGGCACAGCTGTATTATGATACACATGCCCCTAATAACGATAAAACTCACCTTGACCCTCCACTTTCTCGTTCGTGTGGTAAAAAAAAAAGAAAACCGACACCGCAGGGATTCGAACCCTGGCTCCCGAAGGAATTGCATATGCATGAACTATATGACGGTAGCAGTGCAACGTATTAACCACTCTACCACAGTGCCTCGGTCACGATCGCCTTTTGGGCCTCGCGGTCGGCCTATCGAGCATTTCTATATAGATGCCAAGACATGGCCGAGGAGTTGGCGGGCGGCCTTAGTGTCACGTGGTTGGGCATTCAATGGGGAGTGAGTGGAAGAAATAAACCAGCCCATGAACAAGCTCAGGATTAATGAAGAGTTCCCGCCGGAATCTTGACAGCATTAGATCTCTTCGTTGAGGAATACTGGTATCCTACTTCTGTAGAAAGAAGAATGGAGGTACTAGTAGGCAGACGGTTCATCACTACAAAAGGGAGAGCTTGTTATTCTGACTACTGCTAACAGGCTAACATGCTGGATCTTGGTGGCTTGGTTAGTTCACTGGATGAAATATCAGATGTTGACAGCTAGAAAACGGGACAATTTCCCGTGTAACAGCCGGGCCGTCCCCATTCAAATACGGGGTAGTCTGGCTGATTTGATTTTATATCTATGGTTGGCGTACCCCTTACAGAGTGCTCAGCTGTTGTTCTCCCCGCCTTTCCCTTGAATCTATTTTATGATCTCTCCTTGTATTAGACGCTTTAGAACCAGGCCGGCGTATCCCACCGCCAGGATGATCACCGTCTAGCAAGACTTCATTCAAGTTGAAGAAGTGAAGAAGAAGAAGAAGAACCACGTGACCAATCCTCGGTTTTATGTTTCTCCGGCCTGACATCACGGGCGCAAAAGGGAAGATAATCCCTAACCTTCTTGACGAGCCGAACCAGGACGACCTCATCGCCGTACCATGTCGTTAAGCCCATCGATCTTGGAATTATTCTTCTCTGAGTCCTGTCATCTTCCGCGTCAGCCGGCACGCTGATTATAAACTGCCCATCTCTATTCCTGCCGCTTCCGCACGCCTCCTCTAGCGAGACAAGCACCCAGTGCGCCTCGCTTTTCCGCCCTCTCGACTTCACAAGCTCCTCCTGCAGTGTCGTCGTTATAATATATGATCCTGTGCTCTTATTCTTCCTGATAGTACTCGCATACAAGGATACAGACATCCAAACGAGAAAGAACCTCTCCGTCTACGCTCTGCGTTGCTATTCCTGAGCCTGCATCTACCAAGCTTGGCCTCGCCTTCCAGCGAGACTCGACGGACAACAGAACAACGTGAGCAGAGTATATGGTCATATTGGAAGTGACAGCTTGTTGATTCGATACTTCACCATTCTCTCATTCTTGAAAGGTTTTCTTGGGGTGGACTGGTGGATCTAAACGTGTGAGATTTTTTTCTTCCTCTGCTTCCTTCATCAAAGCTTTGTGCTGGAGGTTCTCTACCTCTCCATTACAATATTACATGCCTGATTTTTCGAGCTTGTCAGCTAATATATGGGCTTTATCTGAATAGACCAACCTCCTCACCTCCGCGAAGCACGCATTGACTCCTTCCCAACGTCTCTATTCGGAAACGGGAATTCTCTTCGGCTGCAGAAATCACATCGGCCATGGCTTATCCCGCAGCTGCCCCAGCATCTCCCACGGCCGCCGCAGGGCCCCCTGCAGCCCATACATCTGCAGCTCGTTACACCGATACCCCGCCTCCCGGCCAATTCCCACTTTCCAAGCGAGATAAACGGCGAAATGCCCTTCAAGATCGGGTCAACGAGTTGAAAGAAGCATTCGGAAACAATAGAGACTATCACTTCCGCCAGCGAGTTCATGAGCTCCAGAACGAGATGGCGTTGATCTCTAATGCACAAGTTTATGAGGATTGGCCTATCAGTGACTCTCCGGAGGACGTTGCCAAACAGCTAACGCAGTTGGCTGCCAGTGGACAGATTACATCTGACACTCCCATCTCTGGAAGATGGTATTCGAATTTTGTCCAGGAGATAAATCGAAGTAAGGAAGAGAGAGATGCAGAATTGGCTGTCATGATGGTTAGTTCTTGCCTAACAAAATCAGTCTGCCACCTCACCTGGCTGCAGTCCACTATAGAGTATCACCATTTGCTAATGTCGATTCATTTATAGAACCGACACCGTGACTGTTTGAACCGAATTAAGCAAGAACGCGATTTTCGAATCCAGCTCGCGGCCGAGGAGTGCAAGAGGCTCACAGAAACTATTCGCGAACGCCTAGTCCAATCAGTCTCCCACCGAAAAAACCGCCTTATGCGAGAGAAAGAACAGCTGGATGTTGCTGATACCAATGCATTGCTTCTCCATCCCAACCAATTCAGTATAACCAACCCAGGCAGCCCTGGCGGTCTCCAAAGCAATCGAAAGACAAGACACACGCGACATAGGGTTGATACCGACGACATTGGTGGCGGCATCATTAGCGAACCGATTAACAAACGGAAGAGAAAGGCCATAGAGGAAGAGTTTGGCGGCTCTCCCAACAACGATGGACTTTCGACGCCTGCAGACCGAGCAAAGTCCAGAATGTCTCAGCAACAAAATGCAGCGGCGTACAGCATTTTATCTTTGTTCACAGAGAAGGAACTTGCAATGCATAGCAACGCCGCTCACGTCGCTGCGGTCCACTTTCTGTCTGCCTCAAAGCGCGCCAAACAAGCTGGTCAGAACGGAAACGGGCAGCCCATGGACAAAGATGACACATCTGGCTCTGGGGATGCAAGCAGCCAAGAAGACGCCACACCTGGCGCAGCCGACATGGAACGCTCGGCCAGCCAGAACGTCCATGCAACCCGCTCTACACGCACCAACGGCACTGGAGCGCTGAACCTTCTCGGAGAATTGACAGAGAAGAACTCTACTCGCACAAACCTACCGTACTATATCCTGGGTAGCTATCATCAACGGCCAAACGGATCATCAAGCGCTCCAACCCCACCTGCCCTCATGCCGGAGGAAATCGAAGACGATCTCGCACGTATCGATCGACTGAGCAACACGAAGCCAGCAGGATGGGCGGATAACCGTCTCATCAACAATCTGATGACTACCCTCATGGGAGAAGATGACGAGCAGCCTACCCGCCAATCTAACCCACCGAGAATAGGCTCGTTGCACCCGGACTTCCCTCCGACCATGGACGTTCACCTGGTCCGGGCGGCGCCTCGAAAGACATAACTCTTATAGAGTGTACTTCACGATCGTACGGCAGGGTATAACAGGCGTTTTCCTCCTTCTCTTCTTTCTTTACGGACAGGTGGCATCATTCAAGTGATATAGGCGTTACATTTGCAGTCTAACTATAGGCGGTAATCTCTTTTCTCATTTATTCGTTCCCCTTCTTTCTTGTGGGCTTGTTTCTTTGCTTTTACTTTTGACAGTGGCATGCATGGGGGAGATGTTGGATAAGCCATTTGCTCCATCCGCACGCATATATTGACCATGCGACAAAGCATGTTATACTATACCAGAGGCGATTATCATTAAAGGCGGGGTTGATCGCTAGATCTGCGATTTCAAAGTTGGCGTTGCGCGATCCTTTGCTTAAGCGATTTGGTTTTGTGTTTCCAACGTATAGCTTGCTTGAGCTATAATGAAAAATATTCTTTGTCCTCTCTAGGATCGTAATCTTCCGTACTCCGTATTCATTCTACTTCTGCAAGAACCCTGCTAGTAGATATCCTTGGAGTTTGATCTATATTGACTTGTGTACTCTGGTCTCCCTGCGGAGCAGATGATAGAAATATTTATAGAGGTCCTACTTTCTCGGTGGAAGTTGTATAGAAGCTGACGTTGGTGCTGGACTGTGACCCTAAATCTGCGATATAAGATCGTGGCAACTTTCTCTGTGTCACTATCAAAGGAACAGTTTCAGTTCGTCGTACACATATATGAATGTAATTATGGAGTTTCTCCATGCACTCGTCCAAGTTTGTTGGCCCTTGGCGTGCGCATGCGAGGTGCATGGATAGTGCAGCAAGCAGCATGAGAGCAGGTACGGGGCATGATACACGCTGATCCGAGCACTGTGCACGCAAGACAGGCGTACCCAGAGTAGACCTGCGACAGTAGGGCGGAGAAGTGGATGAATATATAAGGCGCATCCTGCCTCCCTCTCGGCCCTCTTCCTCAATTCATTCCACAACTCACAATAACTCGACTTCATTTCGCCCAGTGCTGCCCTCTTGTATCTGATCACTGCTCAAGACCATTTGCCATGTCAGCTACCACCACCACAACAACAAGTGCGAAGGTTGTTGTAGAGAAGGATGCCAGCTATATCCCTCGTGGCGATGTAGACGGAGCTATCCAGTTCTTTAGCCCACCTGAAGATGGATCAGAACCATTCAACCTCATGAAGGCCCATGGAACGAGTGAAACAATACCCAACTACCCTCTAGACTACCACACGATTCCCATAACCGACATCCGCGACCACGAGTCCGAATACTTGCTCGAGCGAGACGGCTTCCAGGCAGTATCAAACATCCCTTCGGCGGCAGACCCGTCCTTCACCGATGAGGAAAACATCAAGTCCGTCTGGTATCCCGAAGTCGAAAAGCTCGTCCGCACAATCGTACCCGACGCCAAACGCATATACGCATACAACCATATCATCCGCCGCTCCGAGCCTGGAGCTGACAACTTCCCGATAACCAGTGCGCATGTAGATCAAACCAATGTTCCTCCCAGGCGGCCCTAGGACTCTTTTTCCCCCCAGAGGAAGTAGCGGAGCTAGTCAAGGGTCGATACAGGTCAATCAACGTCTGGCGACCACTCAATGGGCCCGTTCAAAAGAATCCATTGGCCATTGCTTCGTCAACGTCAGTACCGGATGACGACCTGGTGCGCATTGAGCTTCGATACCCGGATTATAGCAGTGAAACGCAGATGCTTGCGCACAACCCGGCGCACAAGTGGTATTATTGGTCTGGGATGACGAACGAAGACAGACTGGTATTCATGATTACGGATAACAAGGAGGATGCGGTGGCGAAGAGATCAGCCCATTCGTCGTTTATTGACCCTCGGACTCCGCCAGGCGCAAAGGGCCGTGATAGCATTGAGACGAGAGTGTTCATCTTTGGATAGATCTTCCATGTAGTTCGCGCTGTATTCCACGACCTGAGGCTTATTCCCTTGTCATATTGTTCCTTATAATCTCCATATATCGTTAAATATTAGCATAGTACTCCATACACCCTACTTATTTCAATTGCTCGTTAAATGGTGTATTTGTGTGGCATTTTGCATGTTGATAAAATAAGCCAAAGTTCCTTTTGTGGTGGAAATAAGGTCGAGTCACGTGTATACATTACTAAGCATCTACTTAGATCGATATAAATCTCACAGGATTCAAGGATCAAAAGAGCAGACTTGTAACTTGTTCCAAGGAGTCGCCAAAGGGAAGATGCTATGTATCTTACTCCTTATGTCCCTCGAAGAAGGCCCTCATCAATCTCTAGCTTAACATAGCCTTGTATCTTGGGGTTGACAGCATCAAAAGGAATCCCCAGCCTCTCCCGCTCAGCTAAATCCTTATTGCGGATTTCTTCCAGCTTCAATCCCTTCCGTAGAAATATCATCGGGTGAATGCGCGGAGGGAAGTTCGCCATCGCACCTTGTCCGATCTCTGCTTGCACACCTTTCCTCAGCCAGTCAGAGTTGAAAGCTTTCTCGATATTGGCTACTGTCCCCTCTAGCGTTGTACTTGCACTAAAATTAGCTTCATGACAGTTGCACTCCGGGAGGCGCACTTCTTCGTTCTCAGAGACCACCGCGTCCACTGGTTTAAGCACGATAGGTAGCCCTTCGCAGGCATCCGGTTCATCAAAATGGCAGTCAATTTCTGCGTTGTGCAAGCTCTGTTTATAACGGACGGCAGGGACGAAGAAGTATAGGTCCGTTAGGGAAGGGAAGCGCGTGCATATATTTCTGGCGATACTGATCCAACGATCTTCCTCATTTTTGTAGTCGTAGCAATATGAGGGATGAAACAAAGACCACTCCGTGGCAAGGTGCTGGATGCGTGTGCAGCATCCCGGGCTACGTACATGTGGCCAATATTTTCGATGAATATCTGCGTATAATTCGTTCAGGTAGACGATGTCAGACGAGAAATCGAACCGAATCTTTTTCGAACGAGGGAAGTTGGTCCACAGAGTTGAAAAATCACCGAGCCTGAGGGCGACATGACGTGAACGCCAACATACAGAGAGGATGGCTGGGGTCGACGCCTGCCTCGTCGTGGAGGGAAATACTACATAATATATACGCACGTCAAGGTCTAGAAGCTCTAGCGGGTCAACTGCTTCGCTTCGACTGCTCTCCTCGCCGGCGTACTCCGTTTCTGGCCCTGAGAATAGAACAATGCCGGTGCCTTCGATAACTTGCGGCGTTGAGAGATAGTAGGCTTCTTCCCAAATCATAGTCTGCAGTTCCGTCGGGAGCTTCCCGAATTGGTGAAATGCTGTCTGCATTGTCGTTCCAGGCTGCGATTGTAGGCTGCTTCAGCTGAAAAGAAAAGTGTTAGCGTTGAAGGTACGAATACATGCAGGGGGAAGTACTAGAGAAAGTAATATTGTCAAGAGGCTGATATAACCTGGCAACAAGCGGGTATGTTTTTTGTGTTACTAAGGCCCAGTTTGCTATCATTATCAAGAGATTGGAAACCCCCTTATTTAAGAGTAATGGTACTAAATGTAATAGGACCACGAATCCGGAGCAGAGGGTTAATGTAGTATGAAAGAGATAAAGCGATAAATACGGAGTACTAGGAGCTTGAAATAATCTCAGCTTCATTAATGATACAAATTAATCCGAAACGTATTATCAGCCTCCCACATGAAGCGGCCAGGAAACAAAAACATCCGAAATCGCTCTTGATTGGCGAATAACTAAGAAAACAAATCAAAAACCCGAGCAAAATTGAGAGAAAAATCCCGTCTACCAACTGCCTCCACCCGTGGAAGGATTCTTAAGAAAAGAAAGGTCTATGCCTTGCGTGGTGGGTATATAAGTCAAGGGAAGTTTCAGTACATGAAAACTGCAGGATATTCAAGACAAGGTAAAGAGAAAATAATTGAGTAGGAAAAAATGAATGTTATTTTGAGCTCAGTGAGCAGAGTGAGTTGTCTATTTAGACAAAAGGAGACTATTAATGGTCGATCTAGACCAAAAGGTAAAAAAACAAGACGTTGACAAAGACATGAGATAGAGAGAGTAATGAACATTTAATAAAGGGGCCGACGAGCTGAGCCAGGCAATTATGTACCTCTAAAGTTTAGGTATCTAGAGAGCGAACTGGAGCATACCGACGATAGCGGTCATGCCCAAGGCGATCCAGCGCGAGGAGAGGGACTCCAGGGTGGAAGCAGCACCGATGTAAGGCTCGGTGGTGGAGGTTGGGCGAGGCACAGCTCCAGTCTGAGAGATGGTCATGAAGCCAGTGCTACCGTATGGTGGAGAGCCACCAGGGACCTGGGTTGGGTAGACACCGCCATTGGTGGTGGTAGCAGGAGCTGGGCTAGGAGCCAAGATGACACTTGGGTTGGGGCCAGTTCCAGTGGTGAATCCAATGTGTGGGACGGTGATCTTGGTAGTAGTGCTGGTAGTGCTGCCGTCGGTTCCGGTGATGACATGTGGGACCTCAATGGTGGTCTGTGGCATGGTGGTAGGAGCTGGGCCACCGGGAGCGGAGGGCTGGGCAGTTGGGCCAAGGGTGATGCTTGGTGGGATGGCAGTCACAATACCGGGGTTCTTGGGAATGTGAGCAGCACAGATGGCAGTGAAGTAGGTGAGAGCAGCCTGGACTTCAGCGTCGGAAGATCCCCAAGATCGGATACACTGGATGACGTTGTCGGTGAATTCAGAGGATGGGCAGAAGCAGCTGATGTCGCTGTTGGAGCTGCACTTGGGGATGGTGATCCAGGTGTTCAAGCACTTAGGCACGACAGGTGGGCATTCGGCTGGTGGCTGAGGAGCAGGGGAGCCAGGAGCTGGAACGGACCCAGTTGGGACTGGGCCGGATGGAACTGGAACGGATCCAGTAGGGACTGGGCCAGATGGAGCTGGGCCAGATGGTGCGGGACCAGATGGCACAGGGACACCAGATGTAACTTGAGTTGGCTCAACACCGGAAGTAGATCCTGGAGCACCGCCAGTTGGGACAGGAACACCTTCAGTTGGGACACCAGTCTGCGTGAGAGTAACTGGGCAGATGGTGGTAGAAACCGCAATGGTAGAAGTAACAATAGCGGTAGAGTCAGATGGGCAGTTAGGGGTTCCTGGTGGGCAGCTGGTGATAGTCACCATGGAGGTAGTGTAAACAGTCGAGGTGGACTCAGTGACGAAAGTGGTTGGGACTGGGACTGGGGCACCTGGAGTGCTCTGGGTTGGCTCGACACCGGAAGTAGATCCTGGGGCACCGCCAGTTGGGACGGGGGTGCCTTCAGTTGGTGGAGCGCCTTCAGTTGGAACTGGAGTACCTTCGGTTGGGGCACCTTCGGTTGGCACTGGAACACCACCAGTCTGGGTAAGGGTAATTGGGCAGATGGTGGTGGAGATTGGAACAACAGAGGTGACAATGACAGTGGAGTCAGATGGACAGTTGGTGACTTCAGGTCCGCAGCTGGTGACGGTCATCTCAGTAGTGCTGTAAACAGTGGAGGTAGACGAGGTGACGATGGTGCCAGGGGTGGTAGGAGCAGGAGTGCTTTCAGTCGGGTTGACGGTCTCAGATGGGACACCAGTTTGGCCGGGGATACCGCCCGACTGGCTTGGGCTTGGGGCATCAGTTGGAACTGGGACGGGCTCAGTGTCAGTGACTGGGCAGATGGTGGTGGAGATTGGAACAACAGAGGTAACAACAACGGTAGAGCTGGCTGGGCAGTTGGTGACTTCAGGTCCGCAGCTGGTGATGGTAACTTGAGAAGTGCTGTAGACGGTAGAGGTAGTCAAAGAAGGAGCTGGGCCAGTTGGGATACCACCAGTTGGGATACCGCCGGTTGGGATACCACCAGTTGGTGCAGGGCCAGTTGGGTAGGGGGGAACTGGGACGGTGTTGGTCTCCTGTGGTGGTGATGGCATAGAGATAGTTGGTGGCATGGTTGGTGGACCGCAGTTGAACTCGATCTTGTGGATAGCGATCTTGCAGAACTTGACCTTGTTGTAAGTTGGGAGGAAGAAACGGATGGCAGTAGCACCACCACACTGGGTGTTTTTGATAACGGTTCCCTCAGGTCCACAGGTCTTGACCTCCTTGCAGAGGGAGCCATCGGGCATGTCGTAGGCAAAGGTAACATCGACTTCGACCTCAGCAGTGACTTCGAAAGTCTTGACGGAGAATCCACCCTCACCCTCAAGGGAGATCTTGGGAATGCTGTCATCAATATCACATCCAAGCTCAGCGACAATGCACTTCTCTTGGAACTTGGAGGACCAGCCCTTCTTGAGGAAGGAGGATGAACAGGTGAAGCCACGGAAGTTGAAGCCTTCGTAGACGTCGATGGCTCCCTCAATTAGGCCGGACCAGCTGAAGCCAGCCTCTTGGCCTGGGGTACAGTCGTTGTCGCAGTTGTCTGGGATAGGGAAGCAAGTTCCAGGTCCCCACCACTATGCACATTGTTAGCTCCTTGAAATTGGTATCAATCCGGGGGTAAACTTACGCCGCCGCCGCCAATTCCACC